>JACXGM010025972.1:0-15073 GCA_016801145.1 Umbra pygmaea | reverse complement strand
CTGGCTGGGTGTTTGGAGTGGGAGGATTAACGGATTGGAGTGGGCAGAGTAACTGGCTGGAGTGTTTTGAGTGGCAGAGTGGGCGAAGTCAATGTGTGGAGTAACTGGATGGAGTGGGTGGAGTAACCAGGACAAGTGGGTAGTGTAGCTGGCCCTGTGTTTGGATTGTGAAGAATAACCAATTGGAGGGGGCAGAGTAACTGGCTGGAGTGGCTGAGTGGGCGGAGTCACTGTGTGGAGTAGGCCGAGTCACTGGATATAGTTGGTGGAGTAACCAGGACAAGTGGGTAGTGTAGCTGGCTGGGTGTTTAGAGTGGGAGGAGTAACTGATAGGAGTGGGTAGAGTAACTGGCTGGAGTGTTTTGAGTGGCAGATTCACTGGGTGGATTGGGCAAATTAACTGTAGGCTCAGTCAAAAGATTACAATGACTGTCTATGGAGAACTTCACTGTGAAACAAACCCAATCACCATTCATGTGAATAATGCACTGTACTGGCTTAGATAACTAAATATTTAGTGACAGAGGGTGAATTTGACCATTTTGATAAAATATATGTACATGTGGAGTTAAAACTGTAGGAATGGCAGTAGTCTAGAAAATGTGTGAAGATTAACCAGGTAGCAGCTACCATCACTCAAAATCCGGGATAATTCCAGTATCTCTGTGTGGCTGCACCTTTAGGCAGTTCACACACAACGTATCCATGGCAACCTAGGGCATTTGAGTTCAGTGAAGCTACTATTAAGAGACACTGACAGTGACCTGTGAAAAAAATGCTCAAACAGTGAGAAAGACCTCTGATTCTTAATAGTAGTAGTGGTGGTGGTGGTGGTGGTTGTAGTAGTAGTGTTAGTGGTGGTAGTAGTGGTGGTAGTAGTAATTTGACTGTCTGCAAAAGTGCTGAGTCATGTTTTCTAATCAGTGGCCATGTTGTTAAACACAGCGGGGAAGCCTTTGATGAGCAATCAACTGTCACCTGTTGAGACTTCTGCTGAGATAGTCACAGAGTGACCTGTTTAGACAGCTTAAACACTGAAAGATACCTCTAAAACAAAGCTTTTGGGAGCCTAAACAATATGTTCAATCATTAAAAGGACCTAATTGTGAGCTGCAGAAGACCTTTGTGAACGTTTTGATATAAATTTTATGTGGATTAACTTAAAAATGTGGGCATACCAGCGATTTAAAAAAGTGGCTTACTCTGCCTTCTCGGAAATTTTGAGGATTTTTAACATGGGAGCGAATGGAGGAAGATTGGAACCTGTTGTCATTTGGAAGCTCACCGAGCCAAATGTGTAACTCATATCGCATAAATGAGCACATTTCCTGAAACTAGACAACAATACCTACGTTTTAATGTATAAAATGTGTATGACAAATAGAAATTGTGGGCGTGGGAGCAGTTTATAGAGAAGAGACTGAGAGGGTTTTTTCAAGTCTCTGTGCTCTAGTGATGAAATGTCCACTCTAGCTCACTCCATAGACACCCATTATATTTTATAAAAAGGTCTAAAACTTACACTACGCTTAAACTGCTTTTTCACAGAAACTATAAAAGATATCAAACTGAAAAGCGATAGCGATTATAGCTGAATATTTTGTGAACATTTTAAAGTGTGTTTGAAGTCTGTAGGTGAAAGTTTGAAGGGGCTGAAACTTTTTGTAGAAGGAGAAGTTTTGAAGATTTGAAGGATTTGAAGCCTGCTCCCATTAACTTCAATGTTAAAGAAAATATGTTTAAAAGTTAAATATTTTAAAAAGTATAAATAGTAGAACAAAAGTTGAAGTGGTCCTATCGTGTGCTGAAGGAGCTGAACATTTTGATAGTTTATTTGTATTTGTAGCTGAAAGTATGCTGAAGTTGTTTAACGCCAAAAAAACATACGGAAGAAAAGCGTTTAAGTAGTTGAATAAAGAAAAAGGATAACAATTGTGAATGCTGTAGAACAGCATTCACAAATATGGGCAAAGATTTCAGTCTCTCGATGTGCAAAACTGATAGAGACATACCCCTTGCGTAATCGCAGCAAAAGGTGGCGCTACAAAGTATTAACTTAAGGGGGCTGAATAATTTTGCACGCCCAATTTTTCAGTTCTTTATTTGTTAAAAAAAGTTTGAAATATCTAATAAATGATTGTGTCCCACTTGTAGTTGATTCTTCATAAAAAATTAGAGTTTCATATCTTTATGTTTAAGCCTGAAATGTGGCAAAAGGTCGAAAAGTTCAAGGGGGCCGAATACTTTCGCAAGGCACTGTACGTAGTTTAGTTGTGAAATATTGTAATACTGTATGAATAATGTATGAGAAAATGATCCCTTTCCCCTTCATAGCCGTGGTCCAAATATTCCTACATACCATCAGTCTGGAAATGGGTGTGAACTTTGAGAACTCCTCCTACATGTTCAGCATTCTGGAGAATGAACCAGAGGGGACGGTCGTGGGGACCGTGAAGGCAACGTCAGGGACAACAATGTTTGGAATCACATATGTCCTGACCACACACACAGACCTGTTCTCTGTTGATGCCCATGGAGCCCTCACTGCCAGACAGATGCTGGACAAGGAGAAAGAGGAGTGGTATATCCTGGAGCTGGAGGCTTTGGACTCCAGGACTCCCCCGTCTTCTGCTGTCACAATGGTATGAACCATCCCCACACCTGGCGATCAAATTTGAATGTTGTTTAGTTCAACATCTGTAATAAGTAGAAAATATTTAGATGCTCAAGTAGCCTTCTTTTCATCTGTCTCCTCCTCTCAGGTCAAGGTTCATGTGGAGGATGTCAATGAGGCTCCAGATTTCAAGGAACAGATCTACAAATCCAGGATTTTCAGCGTTGCCCCATACAAATACCCTGTAGTCCAAGTTCAGGTAAGGGTGTAAAATGTGAACAGATACAATGCAAGGGACATGCAAGCAAGTAATATGACGACTTCAGTTAAGAATAGTTTAATTTGCCCAACTACATTGGTCCACAAAATGTGTTAACTGTCGGGAGACTGCCTAGGGTTTTTAAAGCTGACAGTCGGGTCCTTACACTCTTAGGGCCGGTTTTGTAGACACAGATTAAGCCTAGTCCTATACAATAAACAAATCTCCATTGATCTTGCTTTTGTAGTCCAAGACTAGGCTTAATCCTTGTCTGTGAAACCGGCACTTAGTCATCATTTAATTTCAAAACCATTGTGCAGAGACAAAACCATAAACCTTGTGTCACTGTCAATGCACATGAAATCATCCGGCTAGATAGGCATGACAACATCCCTGTTGCATCATCAGCTTCTCCATCCTGACCCCCCCGTCCTCCTCTGCCCTTCCTCCAGGCCACAGATGTTGACAGCGCGGACAGCGGACGATTGGAGTACAGTCTAACTGAGCGCAGCCCCTCTTTTGATGTGGAGCGCTCCACAGGCCAGGTGTACGTGGTGTCAGCAGCAGGGCTGGAGGGAAAGATAACTGCCCTCCAGGTGACGGCGACAGACCCAAAAGGACTTCATGCTACAGCCATAGTGGAGGTGAGTAGTGACAACAGGGCATGTGCATCAGGTTCTTACTATTGTTTAGGAACAGCAGGTAAAGTTTGTCGCTCTACTTTGCTCCCAGGTGGACGTGCAGGGATGTGCCAGTAATGATGTTGTGGTAATCTCCCTCAACCAACCCACTAATGATGTGGAAAGGAAGGTCCTTGAAGTGCAAGCGTAAGACACACCTAAAGCATTGTTTGACGACACAATACAGAGAAGTCTTTTATTCTTTGGTAGCACCGTTAAGACAGGTTGATGTCTCCTCCATGTTTTTCCTCAGCTTTACCACTCTCTCTCAGATCTTTAGGGCGAGCTCTGGGATGGACTGTGACGGTCATCGGGATTTCCAGCACCAACGGAGGAGCAGTTGCGATCCAGAAAACCTGGATTGCTCCCATGACGTACGTCAGCTTCATTGCAGTGGATGGTGAAGTCATACCTGCTGAAGATGTCAGAAAGTAAGACCAATGTGTTTGAGAGAACAAATTTTCATTTATAGCAACAGAAATGACAGTTGACTTCTTTGGTCACGAACATGTTGGCTCGCGTATGAGACGCCATATTTCAATTATTGGTCAAATGCTCTAGCTGAGGTTGAACATCCTTGTTTAGAACAGCTTTACAGATGGTGCTGTATTCCTTAGCCATGGTCTAACTTAGAGCCTTGACTGTGACGCTAGCTGAAAATCAGCTGTAAGCATTAAGGGCATTGCAAGTTTGTTAGCTAGCACCTGCAAAACTTAAGTCCTTAGTTAACAAGATATTACTTGTTAACCCATGTGACCTACTGGTTAGTAAAGTGGTGTGGGTGATAAAAACATAATGGATTCTTATGAGGGATGTTCGCCATGGCTCAAACCACCGACTATCAATGACTTAAACCTTCAGTATACTCGCTGTTGCCGACCTGGCGCTTAAAAATGTAAAGTCATAGGAGCGCCGTAACTATTTATACTCTTGCGTGGTGCTCGCGACACTAGTTGCAGTCTTCTCCTGAACAGAGGTGTCGCAACTGAGGAAAGGCTACCGACTATGATATTTCTACTAGAAGAAAAAGGTAAACGATGGCAGAACTGGCAGCAGCATTGACGTTAATGTCAACAGTGGCTAAGATGATCTTAACTGTTTTATTATGAACCATTAACTTTGTTATAATGAATCGTTTACTGTGCCCTCGAACTCGTCCATGCTTCCTGTTTCCGCTTTGTTGCGCACCGCATAGAAAAGTATGGTGCACGCCAGCGAAATCTACATCATTTTGACATCCCATTGGCGCACGCCAGGTCGGCAATGGTGAGTATACTGAAGGCTTTAGCCCACTATGCAACATGAACCCCCGCTAATTTCATTGTTGATTTAAGGGTGAGTGGTGGGTCTGGGTTTGGTCTGCTTGACGGAAGTTTCACATTCCATCAATGCTGACACCATGTATTATCCTATGATAATCCAGCATGTCAGTTCTACACGTCATCCTGAATGTGCATTGTGTAATCTCACCAACAGCAAGTTGCACAGTGAGGCGAGCACAGTGAGGGCAGAGCTTAAACAATTGTTTGGGACGGGAGTGGAGCATCTGGTGGTGGAGGAGACAGCCAGTCCCTCCTCTGACCAGGTCACAGTCACCGCCCTGGGGGTCCTGTTCGGCCTGAGCCTGCTGGGATTAGTGGCGATGGTGACAATCACTGTTATCAAGTTAGTATTGGTGTTTACTAAGGGCAAACTTGTCTATTACTGGTATTTTAGTGGGACATTATTGACTTTACAGTGGCTCTACCACCAGCACCACCTAGTATTCAAAGAAAAGTTTATTCCCAAGTCTATACTACGCATTTGTAAGCTAATCATGGTTTCTCGTATTCCTGTCACTTAGGTACAGAAGGGTAAAAGCAGAAAAAGACCCTTACCAGGAAAACTTTGACATCGATAGGCATGCTGAAGCGTACAAGTACGTATGGTTGTTTGGACATAATACATGGCTTAGTGCAACACAGCAAAACCTTTGAGACTAATGTAGACTAATTAATGACAGTATAATGGAAATAAACAAAGAACATTAAACGTGCAATATGTAATTTTTGGTCGCCAGGGGGCTCTCAATCAAAACAATAGCAAAAGATGTACTTGGATGACGTCGGGAGGTTGGGTGGGATCATGGGTTTTGTTATCGTCGTCAATGACAACCTTCCAATCTAGCGTCTCCGGCAGAAAAAATGTTCACTGACAAAGTAATATATTGTTAAAAAATTATAACTTTATTCATGTTATGTTTGGCGGCTCCCTGGAACTTAGAACAACTAGAGCAGTCACAGGTTACATGACGTCATTTACGGGCGACAAAATGAAATGTCCCGTGTCTTCGAATTATATTACAAATTTCTCTGGATTTGAAAATTAGTGGAAACATTTAGGATAATGTAAGTACACAACTAAGAAATATATATAATATATGTATAGTGATGTTTGCTTTTAATGCAAAGTATGTATTTTGTTATTGTTTTGATTGATATTACATATTGTACCTTTAATGCTTTGTTGAGAGGTTTTAAACTGATGTCACTTCATTTTTTTTTGCACTTCTTTCTGCTTCAGAAATAATGATGTGATGACATCAGTAAGAGGCCCTAAACAGGTAAGGAAATATCTCACGTCCTTCAGATACAAAGAACGTGATTGTGTTTAGAATTACAGTGTGATTTTTTTTTGTGGCAAAAGAACAAGACTACACTGCAAGCAGAGCCCGATTGTGAGAGAGAGCAGAGAAATAGCAACTGTGACAACAGCCACATTTCTTCTGTTTAAATACACATACGGTCTGTGCTACCTAGCTAACAATGTCCGTCATGTTATTCGTGTTTGTGTTCAGTGAAAATTTTGTCAAGTAACCAGAATGTTTGAGATGCCACCTGATGGTCCTTAATGTAAATTGTACAATAGTCTCTTAGAAATATCACTATGAAAATGTTAGGGAATGACCACATCATGCTCTTGGTTCTGTTATTGTATTGAAAATGAAGCTTTTGCATGCCTAATACTTATGAGTAGGTAAACAAAATCATAAAATGCATTGTCATACCAGGTCCATTCACTGGCTGTACATTCAAGACCATTTAGATATTTTGCTACTGAAAACAGATTTAAAAATTAATAAGGCACTTTAAGAGTAGGACTAAACTACTCATATTTATGTCAATTTTTTTTAACATTTACATGAAAACTTTTTGTTCATGAATTATCCACAAATAAATATGAAATTTAAGTTGGCTTAAGTGTCTTATTTGGAAATTTGTATAAACTCATTAGGAAGGCAAAAAAAGGAAACCTGCCAGCGACTTGTCACTCAGTTTTAGTTTGTGAAATGTAATCCAACACCTAAGCAATTGGTTTCAACATTACATACACAAACTGCTATCATGACATCGCTCATCTCCTGGCTCATCTTCCCTACAGTGAAGAACTGCTGTGGGGATGTTTTTCAGGGCCAGTGACTATATGATTCATTAGGATCAAGAAAAATATGAAAATATCAATGTACCAGGGAATTCTTGATGAAACCTGCTCCAGATAAATCTGGACTTCAGAGTGGGACAAAGGTTTACCTTCGAACAAAACACTGCCAGGACAAGGCATGAGGTCTGAGAGCTGAACATGGCTGTGATGTTCCCTGTTCAACCTCACGAAGCTTGAGAGGATCTGCAAAAATGAATGTGAGAATGTCCCAAATCCAGTAGCGTCATACTCAAGATGATGATGCTGTAATCAATGCCAAATGTGCTTCAACATACTGTAGTACCAACACAATTGTGTCTAAAAGCTTGTTTTTGCTTGTCATAATGGAGTATTGTGTATAGATGAATAAGTGGAAAAACTGTTCAATCCATTTTAAAGTAAGTCTGTCATGTAAGAAAATGTGGAAAAACTAAAAATTGTCAGAATATTTTCCAAATGATCTAAATGTTAAAACAGTAGTGTAATCGTGAATGTAAAGATCATCCTTACAAGACATTGATGTAGTGCCAGGTAACAGTATAGGGTAAGGGAAAATACGCATATTCAGAAAAAGCCATTTAAATGCAAACGGTGGTCATGATTTACACTGCATAGGATTCCAACCCTAGTATAATTCATTCTAAATGAAGAAACCAGGATATGTGGGGTTGAAGACAGAAATAAATTCTCATAGTTCATTGTAGTTCAGTTCATAATTCTTAATATTACATTTATTAATTTATCCTATATTGAAATGAATCAGAAAAATTATCCAAACAACCATAAGCAAGAATGACAATAGATTACGGAATGTATTTTTAGTAAATAAAATAAAGCTCCAATTGTTACATCAAGTGCGCTTTATTTCAACAACAGATAATGTGTCAAATAAAGCACCATTTATATATATATATAAAGTTTTATATATATATAGTTTTCATATACACCGCCAGGCAACAACTAGAGAGGATTCTTTACAGAATCAAGTTTCTCGTGGTTCTTTTTTAATGTACAGGTAAACTTAGTTTGGATATTAACCACAGAAAAAAGCAAGGCAACGTCTGCCTCTCGTAAAGTAGAAAACTGGCACAGAGGACACCATTTTATACACAGTAAAAATGCAATAAAATTAAATTACATACAGAAGACTAAAATTTCTGTAAACCTTTTTCCCGTTACAGCAACCTCAAATAAATCACTTCAAATGAACTGATATCAGTAAAAAAACAAACAGGAAAAAACCATAATTTGCCCTTTAAAAAAATGTGCTGTAGCTTCTTTATAATAATATCTGTTTTGTCCGATGTATCCGAGGCTGTGCATGTTTGTCATCCCTTCATAGCATGCCTTCTAGGTTCAGGGCCTTCTGCCATTGAAAGCTGTGGAGGACAGATGATGCGACACTGAGCCAACCGATGGAGGAGCGTTGTCAGCAGAGGCAACTGTACAGTAGAGGGGAAGCGACCAATGAAAGGAGGGTAAAAAGGAAGCGTGTCAAATGAAGATCACAAATAATTAAAAGGAAAGAGGAAAACAATATTTTAAAAGGGCTCGTGGGGCTGATGACAATGGGGATGTCACGAGGAGTCGGGACCTTTCCCAGATAGTTTGGAAACCACGGCGATAGTGGTCTCCACCGTCCTGTATAACATCTCCAATGTGTCTGGGGGCGGGGCTGAGTTCGTCAGAGCCTGTGATGGGGTGTGGCTACTGCATCCGGGCACATCCGGCCCCTCCCCCACTAGCCCAAGTGCAGATTGGCTGGCCATATCCTCCGAGACCAGGGTGGCGGAGCCTCCGCAAGTCTTAGAGGCTGCCTCCCTATCCTCATCTGTCTCATCCATCTCTACAGACGCCTCCCCCTTCCTCCTCTCCTCCTCGATGCCGGCTGCCTGTTGAGTCTGAGACGACTGAGGCTCCCCTCCACGGCTGCCGCCGTACGTCGCCTCCCCAGTCTCTGGGAGGGAGGAAGAGGATGAGGAAGAAGAGGAAGAGGATGAAGAAGATGCCTCCATCTTCTCGTCCTTGGGGGAGACGTCCCCAGGGGTTTGGCTGCAGTTGGTAGTAGTGGCGGGATCTGGCGAGGGCGGTTCGTGCTCCGTGCCTGGGTCGATGAGGGACGAGGAGTCTCGCGTCTCAGTGTCCGAGGTGCTGGCAGGCGTCAGCGCCTCTTGGGGATCCGGCTTCAGCTCAGCACACGGCGGAAGAGTGGAGGAGGCACAGACCGGCCCGGGTCCTGTGATGCCACTGGTGCCCTCCCCAGGGCAGTCATCACTGCTCACCCGCCGCCGCTTCACCGGCGTGGCACCCTCCTCCTCCGCTGAGAGAAAAGTGGATGAAGAGTCATGTCAGAGTCCGACTACAACCGGTGCCAGCTGAAGGGCATTTCAACCACTCACATTTATCTAAAGCTGTTTTTAAGTCAGCAGTTATCATAAAATGCTTTTACATATACCCAGCCAAAAACCCAAAAGAGCAAGAAACAATGAGAACTCCCATCTATATTTATCTCCCCAATTATCAAATTCTAGTAAGTAGGTGAGCGAGAGTGTGTTTCACCTTTAGCCTTGCGGTCCTTGGCCTCCTGTTCCAGTGTGCTGCGTTGCTGCACACAGGCACCACACTTGGACAGCAGCTCCTGTAGGGCTGGTCCCAGAGCTGGATCCAACGCTGGGGGGGTGTGTATCGACAACATCAAGGCCAACGCTCGCAGGTCCTTTAGAGAAGGGGAGTACCGGTTATTTAGTGAAGAACATTTAAAAAGCAGACGTGAATCACACCGGCATATAAATGAGCCGTCAATATTGAACCAATTTAAAGGTGCAGCATAGAGCCCAGTTTACATTTTGGGCCAGTAACTAAAATGAGGCTAGTCCCTATCCCTGAGCCAACAATGTAAATAGTTGACTACTAGCCTAATAGTAAAAGGCTGACATGTTAATGAGGGCTACTGACAGCGTTGAGGAGGCCGCTGGTCTTGCTGAGCTCCAGCCGGTGTGAGGCCAGCTCTGGCTGCAAGCTGTGGTACTCGTTCAGCAGGTTGGTCACCAGCAGATTGATCAGGTTGGCGCAGCTTGGGCCTGACAGAACCTGGCTCTGGACCTGAAAGATGACATGGATAAAGACACACATGCTCACTAGACTGCTCTGCTTAAGGATGGAAATCCGCACAGACGTAATTGTTTTATTACTGAAGCAGAATATTACATAATGCTACTGTTCTAAGAAATGTAGGTTTTCCCATTAAGGAGCAGGTTTAAATCCACTGTGAAGCACACAGAGAATGTATACACTTGATTTCACAGTTCGCTTAATGAAAGAAGGTTAATGTAATGAAAAAAGACGACAAAAAACATTTGCATTGTTGTATATCAAAGTGGAAGTGGGGCAACCTTGTGAAGAAAGCAGGTGAGGAAGGAGTAAGCCAGGTTGCTGTTAAGAAAAGTTCGCTCGTCCATCAGGATGCACTTTATGTACTCGCCAAACGCCGGGTCTTCACACAACAGCTTCACGCAAGTCTTAGCCAGGGCAGACTGCAAAACAAAAGGGTGTCAGGGACAGAGATTACGTAATGTAAGTAAGGTGTGTTTAGCGTGTAACTGTGCGTGTCTGTTACAAAGACTTCCACTATGTACCTGTGACTGGCAGAGTTCTGACCATAGCTTGGGAAAGAGGGCCAAGTGCAGTGGCAATCCCTCGTACGCTATTAGGACACCTGGAGGCCCAAAGATAAAATTAGAAACACTTAGATTGTAAATCTATTCAGTTAGACATCAACCGTGCGTCACCACACACTTACTGAGTTTGACTAGAGTCTCTGTGAACTTCTCACAGTTGATGGCAACTCTGCACAGCAGGTGGATGAACTGGTGGTAGGAGAGGAAGTAGTCCAGCAGCATCCGGTCGTAAACCTCGTCTTTACCCTGACAGAGAAACACCGCAAACGTTTACCCTTCCCTGGTATAGACATCACTCCACATGGATTGAATAGGTCATCGATTTTGAACCAAGACATTCACACATCTGTTATTTGGATTCTCTGCATGACAGTACTCTCACTCTTAGAATTCATTTTTTTCTACTTTTCAGCCAGAGGCAAAAAATAGAGAATTTCGACTGTGACAAATTAAACTTTAATGCATCTTTAACTTCGACATGATGCCTTCATCTAGACCTGGAATGCCTAACCCTAACCTTAATTTCACATTTAAACAGGTAAGCAGTTTGAGAATTGATTGTCATTTTTTTCCTGGCCCAAAAATCACGTGACCTCAAATTTCTTTTTTATCTTTACAATATTCAATGAGTGCAAAATGAGGTAAGATTAAATGTGTCATTAAATCCACTATGGTTTTGGATAGGGCTGGGGCTGCTACCGCAACACCGCGGTCACGTGATGCCTACCGCGGGTCTGAGCTCGTCACCGTCATCACCGCAAAACAATAACTTTGGCCTGCACGTGTGCACGTTGTTGAAATCAAAAGATAGAGCAAGAATTGGGGCTACCCATTTTACTAAAGCAGAAAATACAGGTACATGAGAAAGCCCCAAAAGCAGGACCTCAGTTTTTAATTGCACATGCTCAGAACCGGCCATAGCAAAACGCAAGTACCGTTCACCTGGCAACTCTATGATTTTTGTTTTTCTAAATATTAGCAGCCATTTTAAGGGATTACAATAATCATTGTTAATTCATTATAAAGCAAGTGAATTGTAACCAAATGCAATTGTATTGCGTGTAAAGAAACAATAGGAGTGTGTCATAGCAAAAAATTTAACATGTTTTAATAACTTTTTATTAGAACAGTAAAAAATATGTTGTAGCCTGTCAGTGTCTCGTGTGTCACGATTACATTCACTAGAGTCTGTTTTAGCCAACAATGTAAACATTTTTACAACACATGAACATGGACCGACTACCTATGCAATGTAATAATTGTAATGAATTACGAGCGCTATTATTTTGAAAAGGAAAATCGGAGTTTGTGTTGCTGGTATAATAAGCCGCTTTCCGACCAAGTAGATACAGGAACAGTCCACTTTTAAATAGTTCTACCAACTATTCTCCCACAAAAACGTTTTTGCTATTTGCATTCGCACTGGCCAAGTGGCCATATAAACTGGTAGAAGGGGTAAGGGAGTGACAGAAGACACATAGCGTCGTAACTAGACTTTAGCGTACGCCACATACAACAACCTTTCACTGTTGAATAAGGATTTAAAGCGGTATACCGCACTACCGCAGGATTTTCTTGATTTTCAACCCCGTTAAGAAAAAATCTATACCACCCCAGCCCTAGTTGTGGAACAGAGGAGACAAATTACACTACATGTGGAGATTTATACTGTAGATACAGTACAGACAGGAGTGGTGCAGAGAAACAGGGTCACCATATGAATGAGTATAATAACAATCAGGCAAAAATGTTTTAATATCGTATAATGATTGGACAGGATTAGTTCCACGCACACACGCGCACACACACCTTGCTTGTCTCCACCATGGACGGCAGGAGGCACATGTTGAGTTCAGGCCGGGGGGGTCTGATGTTGTTCTTCCCTCCCATCAGCTTGATGTTCTCTCTGCAGGGCAGGTAGGGCCCAAACGACACTGGAGAAACACACAATCGTCAGCTTCAGCAACAACATCCTCAATACATACGCACTGGAAACACTTTCTAACGCCTTGTGCCTTAATTGGGCGCATATGCATGTAAGCTGCCATACAGTTTCTAGGAAACAACTATATCCGATAACTTAGTCCCCGAACCCGGACGGTCCTGCCAATTTCACCTATTCAATGACTTTCATCAACAGCACCCTAACCCTAAAGGACAGAAAACACGATTCTGAAATTAAAGTTTTCCAGATACAGTATATTGCTATATATGAAGTATATTGCTACTTAAAATAAAAAGAGAACTGTGAATTGTAGTATAATTAATATACAGACATTTGGATGCATGTACAGCAAACTAGCACAGCAAGTCAAAATATCAAAGAATCCTGATGTGTAAAGTCTACATGTACATTTGGGTTATTAAGCAGATGCTCTTATCCAGAGCAGCTTACACTAGTAAAGGGACATTCTTGCAGTGTTCAAAGACACAACATTTTGCCCACACAGGAATTCAACCAGCAACTTTCCAACAGAAAGTCTAAATGTTTAATCCCCATCTGACATACCCTTGGATAACCAGAGGGTAAAGAATGAGCCCAATGTCTTTAGAATAACATGATTAATAATAACAATTATTAACTGGGATAATGATTGTGAAGTATCATGAATTCTCTCTGACATTTGATTTAGTTAGTATATTAGTAGACTACAGCTAGTCATTCAGGTTGTTGGTACATTAGACACTGAATTAGAGTCATTTATGTTGTCAGTACACTGCTCAAACAAATTAAGGGAACACTCAAATTACACATCAGGTCTCGATGACCGAAACTTATTAAGATCAAAGTCTTTACATTGTGCAATAATGTTCAGAAAAAAATGACGCAACAACTGTAAATGAAAAATAAGCAACCGATTGAGGGCTGGATTCAAACTCGCACCGAAAATCTCAGTAAACATTTGAAATCACAGGCTGTTCCAACTTACTTGAATTTCATCACGGCAACTCATAATGTGACTGAGTAATATGTATGGCCCACGTGCCTGTATGCACTCCCAACAACATCTGGGCATGCAAATTATGAGATGGCTGATGGTGTCCTGGGGGATCTCCTCCCAGACCTGGATCAAGGCATCAGTGAGCAGTCTGTTGCGCTAATTGGCAGATTTGGCTGCACTAATACAGAACATCCCACATGTTCTCAATTGGATTCAGGTCTGAGGAACGGGAGGGCCAGTCAATTGTATCAATTCCGTCATCATCCAGGAACTGCCTACATACTCTGGCCACATGAGGGTGGACATTGTCCTGCACCAGGAGGAACCCAGGGCCCACTGCACCAGCATAAGATCTGAGGATTTCATCCTGGTACCTAACAGAAGTCAGGGTACTGTTGACTAGCACACAGAGGTCTGTATTCTCTCCAAGAATACGTCTCTGCAAACTCACTAAAATGACAAACAGCCCAATCTGGTGTTTCCCTATTTGGTATAGGCCATAGCATTCATTTCTAACAAAATGTGCTAAACTAGTGAAATAATGCAAGAGAATAATAAAAATGAATTGTAGAATACACTGATCTGCCATATTTAACCAATCTTTTAAGCCTTTTGATGTATTTCTGTGCAATAGGGTCCCTATTCATACTACAGTATTAGATGGCCCTATTCATTTATATAAGGTAAGCATAATTATTTTATACTTCAAGAGTGTCTCCTGTTTATTCATAGTTTAGCAACAAGATCATGTCAAACCTGGTGTTGTATTATATTTGAATGTATTTTTTATAAATACTCGCTCCATTAGAGAGCAACAAGTTAGATAAAATTACATTGCTGTTTTTGAATTTTCCCCCCATTTTCCTCCCTTCCTAATTCACTCCAACCCTGCCTTCTAGGCAGCTCTGTAACTCCTTGTACAAATCTGTGGGATGGTGAAGGGGCACACATGGTTTATCCAACCACGTCAACCAGCCACCAATTCTTTTCACACTGAGTCCAACACGGAAGCCTTTAGTCGGATAATGCATGGGATGATTACGTTTACCAACTATACTTCCGCAACTGAATTTACAGGTGCCCGATCTGGACAATGGAGACACTGGATAGCGACATGGCAGGATAGATAATATGACCTATCTAACCTGGAAAAACTTCACCTTTTTAGGGGATGTCTGGCTGTTGCCTTTCCAGTGTACCTGTTGTCACTTTCATTTGCACCAAAACAGGTGACACTTATTCATAATCACTTATGTTTCCTAACTGGACAGATTGATATACCTGAAGTGTAATTGACTTGGTGTACTACTGTGATGATTGTGTTCCCTTCTTTTTTTGAAACAGTGTATATAGGACACAGCATTAGACTATAGTCAGCACATAGAACGCAGCGTGAGACTATAGTCAGTACATAGGACACAGCGTGAGACTATAGTCAGCAC
>JACXGM010025971.1:0-16177 GCA_016801145.1 Umbra pygmaea | reverse complement strand
TTTGAGAGACAGGGGGTGTTAGAGAACAGTGTTAACATCTGAGAAATGGGGGTGTTAGAGAACAGTGTTAACATCTGAGAAATGGGGGTGTTAAAGAACAGTGTTATCATCTGAGAAACATGCGTTTTAGAGAACAGTGTTAACATCTGAGAGACGGGGGGTGTTAGAGAACAGTGTTAATGTCTGAGAGACGGGGGGTGTTAGAGAACAGTGTTAACATCTGAGAGACGGGGGGTGTTAGAGAACAGTGTCAATGTCTGAGAGACGGGGGGTGTTAGAGAACAGTGTTAATGTCTGAGAGACATTTCTCAAGAATAGATATTTTGCATGACAAAATATGCAATATTCAATTTAGAATAATGTGTGTTAGTGTGTGTGTTAGCGTGTGTGTTAGCGTGTGTGTAGCATGTGTGTAACGTGTGTGTTAGCGTGTGTGTAGCATGTGTGTAACATGTGTGTAGCATGTGTGTAGCATGTGTGTAGCATGTGTGTAGCATGTGTGTAGCATGTGTGTTAGCGTGTGTGTAGCATGTGTGTGTTAGCTTGTGTTAGCTTGTGTTGTGTTGTGTGTGTTAGTGTGTGTGTGTTAGCGTGTGTTAGCGTGTGTTGTATGTGTTTAGCACCTGTCTCTGACAGCCCTCTACGATGATGAGCTTCTGCTGTGGGGAGGTCCTGGCGAACACGATCTCTGTGTGGTTCCTCAGGATGTCATCCATCTGGTCCTGACTGAGGTCCTTCAGGTCGGTCCCGTGGATCACACAGGCTTTAGCATCTCTGGAGCATAGGCAGACTGTGAGTTATGTGACCGGCTGACTGAACGACTTGCTGACTGAACGACTTGCTGACTGAATGACTTGCTGACTGAACGACTTGCTGACTGAACGACTTGCTGACTGAACGACTTGCTGACTGAACGACTTGCTGACTGAACGACTTGCTGACTGAACGACTGACTAAACGACTAACTGACTGGCTGCCTCTCTGAAGTCAAGGTGACGTATTAGTAAGAAAGAGCGCTGGTATTGAAGTTATTGCTCTACCTGGGGTTGACCTGGCTGACTGGGATGTTGAGGCGAGAAGCGATGTCTTCCACCGTCTCGTTGCCCTCTGAGATGATGCCCACTCCCTTAGCGATGGCCTTGGCCGTGATGGGATGGTCGCCGGTCACCATGATGACCTTGATGCCAGCTGAGCGGCATTTCCCCACGGCGTCGGGCACGGCGGCCCGGGGAGGGTCTATCATGGACATGAGGCCTACGAAGCACAGGTTCTCCGTGGTGAAGTTGACGTCATCGCAGTCGAAGGCGAAACCCTTGGGGTACTGGTCCTCTGGCATCAGAAGGTGACAGAAACCTGAGATGGGACAGCCACATTACCGTTACTCTACGTTTCCTGCAAAGGCATTTTTAAATAAAACGTTTAATTGGACACAGAAAAGATACCGAGATAACATAATGAGATACTGTTTCCCTCTTTTCCCAGTGTTACATATCTAAAAGTCTTTTTTAGGTTAACATTTGACTTGGTCTTTCACATTAATGCCTCCTCTAAGCTCTATTTTAGCATTCTGGAACCCTCTCTACCTTCATCTCTTCTCTTCCCCCTCTGTCCTCTTTCCTTTCATTTGGTCTCTCACCCAGTACTCTCTCCCCCAGCCCTCCCAGCTCCATGTAGGCGTTCTGGAAGGCATCCTTCATCTCGTCATCCATGGGCTGCTCCTTGCCCTGAATCAGGATGGTGGAGCATCGGTCCAGGATCCTCTCTGGTGCCCCCTTCATCACCAGCAGGTAGCGGTTGTCTTCCTCGTTCTCAGTCTCATGCACAGACAGCTGTTACCATTTAAAAATGTACTCATTTATTCATTCATTTTAACATGTACTCATTTATTCATTCATTTAAACATGTATTTATTAATTCAACCATACTTTCAGGTCCACATTCCAACTAAACCGTAACTCCAATTAAGGTTAGAAAAGCTATGGGGACTCTGTTTTTTAACCCTGAAACGCTTAGTCAAGTACAGGACATCTCATTTTTATTGTCTCAGGATAGAAGGACTGGTTCTGGATCATTTGATAACACAATGAATCCCAACACACTGACAGATGGGACCTGATCTCAGATCAGCGACACAGAGCCCCATCCTAGTAACTCGCCTGGTACTTGTTGGTGGAGTTGAAGGGGATCTCGGCCACCTTCTTGTTCCTCTCCCTCATCTGTTTGACGCTGCCGCACGACAGCTCGATGCATTTGAGCAGGGCCGACTCGGACGCGTCCCCCGCCACGTCTCTCTTCAAGATGGGCAGCTGCTCCTGGGCCGCCTTGAATTGCGCACGGTTACACAGTGCCGCCACGCGTGCCAGAGCCAGCCACGTCTCAGAGCTCTTGTCGAAAGATGCGCCTGGTAAGAAGAGAGTGGAACAAATAATAAGACACTTGCTTGGGTGGCCTATATTGATTCCCTTACATACTGCTCTGCAACCTCCGGCTCCCGGGACATCAGGCCTGCAAGCAACATTATGATGTCTAATTACATCTATTTCAAATAAATGTGCCAGCAGCCTCCTGTATCCCACTGATAATTTGCCTCTGAACATGAGCAAATGTCAGGCCCTGGATGGGAGAACAGATGCTGTTGGAAATGCTGTTGGATTCTGTCCCAAAGCCCCAGGGAAGTGAAGGGGACTCTGCCATGTGTAAAGTGCTATCTTTCTGAAGGAATGTTAAACGGATTTCAACTTACCTTTTTTGACATCGTAAAAGCCATCTCCATGATTCCTGACACTAGTGCGGTTGCTGGGCGTGTTCAAATGATCAAACAATTCTTCTAAATTTAACGTTCGATAGTTCCTTAACGCAACATACCATCGCTCTATCAATTATATATTCTCAATCAGGGTAGGATATTAGATTAAATATATATAATTGTGCAATTTGTGTAAAGTAAGAAGTCGTCTGCATTTTTTGACAATTTGAACGCGCCCACAACCTGGAATGGCGGAGATGTCGGAAAAGGTAAGCTTGAAACCACACAACTGATATTATCATATAAAATCAATATGTTGTGTAATAAAGCAATTGGGATTATCATGTTTTGTGTTTCTCGGGTGAAATAACTTTCATTTTTCATGCAAATGCAACTTTATTATTACCTATTATTTCACATTTCTATCTAACACATTAGTGGGGACAGAGCCATAAAACCTCATGACGTAGCACTAACACTAGCTTGACCCCGCTCTTTCTTAGTGAGACAGCTACCCAATGAGAGAGACAGTGAAATAATGAGTTAAATCCATTAAGGAACAATGACAAATTATAGAATTTCATCATTGTTCCCCTTTAATAACTGTGATGATGTCATGCAAACCCAAGATGAACTGTATTTCCTTTGATATTACATAATAAGAGTTTAGGGCTTTAATGGACTCTCTCATACCAGACTGGTCCTCTGTGGTATCGGCCTCGTGGATCTGGTTGTCGAACCACATGTGGGCCACAGTCATCCTGTTCTGGGTCAGGGTGCCCGTCTTATCAGAGCAGATGGTGGAGGTAGAACCCAGGGTCTCCACAGCCTCCAGGTTCTTCACCAGGCAGTTCTTACGAGCCATGCGTTTAGCGGTCAGGGTCAGACACACCTGAGAGAGAGACGGAATAATGAGAGAGAGACAATAGGGACAGAAAGTTAAAGTGAGGGAAGACAGAACCGGAGCAACTATTAGTCCCAAGTCATAAAAGTCCTATATGAAATGCACAATGTCAGGTGCTAATTCCCCGTTGAAGAATAAATCCATCAATAACACAGGGCTGGATTCAGTTCTGCAGTGACAAACATCTTTTGCCTGATTGAAATGTGAAGTCTATGTTCTTGTGTTAGCACGGCAGAGACTGAATTAGTTACACTGTGTATGAAGGCCCTATTAGAATTCACCTCTACATTTCAGGGTCATTATAGGACTTATTACAGAAGGAACATATCCTTACATACATCTACAGTTTAAATCTCTACAATCTACACCCTTTACATCTACATCCTGGAGTCAAATATCCTTTTCAGACATAGGGACTCAAGCATCTTGAAAGCACTTCAGTTTTGACATATTTGTATATGGTATTTGTAAAGTCAGTGCACAAAACCTTTTCATTCTAATATATGAGAATTTACAGACAATGTGGTATTTTTTCCTAAATTGAGATGTTATCAGTTATCAATTAATCTAGTAATATTCTATGTCTGAAAAGGATCAAATACTACCTGATATTTCAGAAGTGCAAAACGTGCAGGAAGAAGTAAATAAAATGAACGTAAGCCATGTACAGTGTTCAAGCAGCAAATACGCTGGCGCAGGTGTGTCATGCTGCTTAAAAAATGGCAGAACATATCATCGGCCATGGAGTACACGGGCTAGAGTGAAGAGCAGCATCAGCCCAGCAATCAGTAATATAAGCCTAGCATATATCCTTATCAACAGTTGTCATAGGAGACAACTGACCAGGGGGTGACACGGACACTGAATGACCCCAGCGCAGACAGAGCCTAGAACAGAGACAGACGCAGAGGGAAGGAGACAAGTAAAGAAACACTGATATACAACACAGAGCAGAAACCTGACAGGCGACCATGTACACCAACACCTCAGGCATAAAAAAAATGCACACTATAGCACAACACACGGTAATACTAGCACAGAGATACAGCAACACGCACCAACACACAAATAGAAACACAGAGATAACTAGAGGTCATCAACACAGATAACTGGAACATAGAAATAACTAGAGGTCACAAACACAGACATAACTAGAGATCACCAACACAGAGAAAAGAAACACACAGTTATCTAGAGGTCACCAACACAGAGAATAGAAACACAGAGATATCTAGAGGTCACCAACACAGAGAAAAGAAACACAAATTTATCTAGAGGTCACCAACACAGAGAATAGAAACACAGAGATAACTAGAAGTCACAAACAATATCAAACTATCACACACAATGTGCACACACACACACACAAACTAAAACGCACAAATGTTTTTATGTGAATTAACTAACTACCCTCACTCAACCCCTACTTCCCTCTACATTCCAACTCACACCACCCAACCCCCACCAGACAACACTACCCAAACCTCTCCACAAAACAACACACAAATTTTCCCACAAAACAATATCCAACCCCCCTCCGCCCAACACAACAACACACAAACCCCCCAAACTCCTCTCACAGTGACGGTGGCTAGCAGGCCTTCGGGCACGTTGGCAACGATGATACCGATGAGGAAGATGACGGCCTCCAGCCAGGTGTAGCCCAGGCAGACGGCCAGGATGAAGAAGGTGATCCCCAGGAAAACGGCCACGCCTGTGATCAGGTGGATGAAGTGCTCGATCTCCTTGGCGATGGGGGTCTTGCCCGACTCCAGCCCTGAGGTGAGGGTTGCGATCCGGCCCATGACGGTGCGGTCTCCGGTGCAAACCACAATGCCACGTGCGGTGCCTGCCGATGTCCAGGGGGAAAGGTGTTAGTTTTGACTTACATGCTTTGTTAGTGTCAGAGCAAACATGATGTGTAATGATTTTGTGTATCAAAAGTATCTCTATCATCATGTATCAGAGGTATCTCTATCATCATGTAACAGAAGTATCCTCATCATCGTGTAACAGAGGTATCCCTATCATCGCAAGTCAGAGCTATCCCTATCATCGTGTACCAGAGGTATTCCTACCATCAAGTATCAGAGGTATCCCTATCATCGTGTACCAGAGGTATTCCTACCATCAAGTATCAGAGGTATCCCTATCATCAAGTATCAGAGGTTTCACTATTGTCATGTATCAGAGTTATTCCTATCTTCACGTATCAGAGGTACCCCTATCATCATGTAAAAGATGTATCCCTATCATTGTGTATCAGAGATATCACTATAATCGTGTGTATCAGAGGTATCCCTGTCATCTTGTATCAGAGGTATCCCTATCGTCATGTTTCAGAGGTATCCATATCATTGTGTATCAGAGGTTTCCCTGTCATTTTGTATCAGAGGTATCCCTATCATTGTGTATCAGAGGTATCCCTGTCATCGTGTATCAGAGGTATCCATATCATAGTGTATCAGAGGTATCCCTGTCATCGTGTATCAGAGGTATCCCTGTCATTTTGTATCAGAGGTATCCCTGTCATCGTGTATCAGAGGTATCCCTGTCATCGTGTATCAGAGGTATCCCTATCATCACAACGCCAACCTGTAGCTTATATAGAAACACTACACACATAATCAGATTGTGATCAATTGGCATTGTTTGGGGCAGGTTAGTGCTTATATGAGACAATGTTCACCCATTGATTAACTATTTGTTTGATTAAGGTGATGGTGAATACAAGAAGCACAGGGAAGTGCATTTAGAAGTTGCTATTGGACACAACCCTTGTCCAGACATCCAATCCAAGCACTGCCAGACCAAAATCAGTGTTTCAATATAAACTGGATCAGATGACTTAGCAAGGCTAAATTATTCCTATACATTCAAAAACACTGACTGTCAACTCATTATTCTAGCCAGAAGGGGGCGACATATACCACTCAATGAGTTGAATTAAAGCACTTCAGTTTTCTTACTGAACAGGGACCTTGCAATTCAAACAGAAGGTCTCCATTCAGTCAGAATAAGAGCCCCCCCATACATATGAAGCCATACCTGTCCCTGTGTTAAAACTTCAGAATAAGAGCCCCCCCATACATCTGAATCCATACTTGTCCCTGTGTTAAAACTTCAGAATAAGAGCCCCCCCACACATGTAAAGCCATACCTGTCCCTGAGTTAGAACTTGAGAATAACATCCCCAACATACATGTGAAGCCATACCTCTCCCTGTGTTTGAACTTCAGAATAAGAGCGACCCCCATTCACATGAAGCCGTACATGTCCCTGTGTTAGAACTCTTAGAGCTAATGGTCGGAGGGTCGAAAGAACATAATGTGTCATTTCTTTCTGGGAATATAATGGAACCGTTTTCCTTTTCCTTGTGATGAATTCATTGTGATTTTGCTTACATACATTACGAATGGCAGAAATGCAGTGACCCCTGTAAATATAGATAGTCATACTGAAAATAAATAAAAACCATAACATTGATTAAACTGAGCCTAAGGGTGGTTGTACCATCACACATGCTAAACGTGTTCCACTGCTGTATGGGAGTTCCACTAATGTGACCAGAGCATCCCAGGAACATGTCTACATTAAGTACAACACCTTACTGATAGCGCCAATGTAGTTAAACCACCTTAACAAAAATAAAAGGTTTTGATTGTCAATAAATACAGGCTCACTCTGATCGAATTTTGGTACAAAAGTCATTAGATATGAACAGTACGCTACAGTATGAAATCCTCTATTGACAGAACCATTAGATCACTGAGCCATAGGGAGATGTTAAGACAATATTGACATGACATGGAGTGTGTGAATAGGTAGGACATGAGAGTGTGTAGGCACTGGGTGAAGGGCTTGTTAAAATGGTCGGTGACTTGTTGCTATGGCAGCGAGCACTTTCCCAGGAGAACAAAAAGAAAATGTGGGAATGGAAAGCCGACGTATAGAGAGAGGGTTAGCATGACAACGATAACTGTCCAGCTAGTAATGATGGTGACAATAATGACACTAAAAATCACAACGACGATAATGATGATTGTCATAATACTAATGAAAATGATGATGATGATAACGATCATATTGACATTAAAGACAGCGGTTATGCTCATGATTGTAATAATAATGGCAGTGATGATGATGGCGTTGACGATGATGATGGGGATGAAACACTGGGGTCAAGATGAATGAAGAGGAGGGAGATGAGAGGGACAGTGTTGCCAGGACGACTGTACCTTCAACACAGTTGGTGGAAAAGAAAGCAACGTTGCGGGTCTCTAAGGGGTTGTCGTGGGTGCAGTCAGGTGACCGAGTCTGGGGCTCCGATTCACCAGTCAGGGACGAGTTATCCACCTGAGACACAGCGAGATACACAGAATGATGATGTCCCCCAGGAACAGTGTGTTTGGATGTGTTTGGCTCCATTTGAATTAAAGGCACTCAATACATTCATAAGTTTGAATGGCATTGATGGATATCACTGAAAATATATATATTTTTTCAATTAATAAATTCAAATTCCAGTTGACTTTCTAGATTGACTGACTTCAAACTGACCCAGGACCTGGTATTTGCCCGTGCGCCCACGTGCGTGCATGTACCTTGCAGCCATGAGAGGAGACGACCCTGAGGTCGGCGGGAATCCGGTCTCCTCCTTTGACCTCCACCAGGTCTCCGGCCACCACCTCCTCTGCATTGATCTGCATCTTCTCCCCCTCACGGATCACCAGCGCTTGCTGAGGACACACAGAGACGTCCCAGTGGTAAAGCAGGAACCACAACACGGAGTTTGAAAGGTACAAAGTAAAAGTACTTCTCTGGGTTCGGCTGAGTTTAAAGGTTTTTGGATTTTACTAACTAAGAACAAAATGACCAGGTAAAGGGAATTTATTAACCAGTAATCTATGAAATCAACAGAAAGATAAAAAAAATATTAGCAACTACTTAATTATAAACTCCCGTTTATTTAGGTTCTATTTAGGATTTAGGAATGTCCCAAAATGGGTGAACCCAGCCGAGTACTTTTAATTTGACCACTGACTGACTATACATACAGGTGACACACTGACTAGGCAATCAAAACACTGGTCACTAGTAGGAACTACAGACTAACTACAGACTAACTACAGACTAAATCTAGACAGCTGTACCTCTGATGGACAGGCAGATACATGCTACACTGTAAATCAAAGCCTATTCGTTATTTAAATATTTGAGAAAGACAAGAGAAAGAAACCCTCAGTGACATTTAGAAAAAACGATCAAGGATGGAGGGAAATATACAGTTTAGCCCTTGACACAACACACTAATTGACAAGTATTGTACAATAAAAACATTATTCTACAATTAGAATAACGTCCTGTTTGCTTCCTGTTTTGCAGTGTTACGTTCTCTTTTGTTGTTAAACCTAATTTATATTTTTTAATCATGAGTTCACCATATATTAACATGTGTGTTTTGGTCTCCATTCAACATGTTCAGTTGTTGTAATTTATCATTCAACAGAACTATCAGAATCTGCTAAAAATGACCATGTTACAAGATCAGCCAAGGGCTATTTTCATCTAGAAAATGAATACTGTGCCACCAGGGAGAAATGAGTGAGCCACAGCAGGTTACATGCTCATGGACCTAAAAAAAAAAATGCTGTCTGCCTGTTGAACTTAGATTGCTCTTAGAGTTGACAGAAACTTCCAAAATAATGAGTTTTTTCACTGAATAATGAGTCAGACATAGTGCCTGAGTCATATCTTCTAGGGTTTGAGCAGCAGACTCAATTTACCAGTAGCTTAAAACACTACCAAACCTACACAAACCTAGGCATCTGCAACTCCATTACATGGAATATTACAATGAAGAATCATCTGGTGATCATACATTGTTTGACAAAGGGTTTATTGTAGTCTAAAACATAAAAGTATAGTGATATTATTATCCACAGTTAGAGTTTACTAAGCGGAAAATAGCTTCAGTATGTAAACTAGCTATGAAGATGTGACGGCATCAAGTAATTGTCTATGGCCCCCTCCCAGTTAGGGGTAGTGATGAGACCTACAGCTGACTTTCAACGTATTTGTAGTTTTTGGCCGCTAGGCGTCTCTCAATCAAAACAATAACAAAAGATGTACTTGGATGATGTCGGGAAGTAGCGTGGGATCATGGGATTTGTTGTCGTTGTCAATGTCAACCAGCCGATCTAGCGTCTCCTTCAGAAATTTTTTTCACTGTCAAGGTAACGTATTGTTAGATATATTATAGATTTATTCACGTTATGTTTGGCGGTTTCCCAGAACTTAGAGCAACTAGAGAAGTCAAAGGTTATATGACGCCATTGACGGAAGACAAAATGAAATGTCCCGTGTCTTCGAATTACATTACAGATTTTTCTGGGTTTGAAAGTTGGTGGAAACATTTCGGATAATGTAAGTACACAACTAAAAAAATATAATATAGGTATAGAGATTTTTGCTTTTTTAATGCAAAGTCTTTTGTTATTGTTTTGATTGAGAGAACCCCTAACGTGGAAAAAATACATTTGTACCTTTAACACAATACTTGACTGAATTCTGCCCCTCACTGGAGATTGAGTAGTGTAACTATCAAATTTGCTTTCATTCTGGGACGAACCATTACAGAGCCAAGCCTGATGCAACATACACCATCTGGATAAACTATCCACTGATAAATCAAAGGTACGCTTTGGTGTTCCTCATGCCTCTGAGGAGACTTTAAGGTCTTACTGTTAACCTACAAATTACACAGATGTGCTCCTACTTATCATTCTGATCTGGTCCTGCCACTTATATCTGTAGTCGTGCTACGGTCACAAGATGCAGGCCTCCTTACTGTAGAATTTCAAACAGCTGGAGGCAGGGCTTGCTCCAATAGCGCTTTATTATTGTGGAATGATCTGTCAATCAATGCGAGAAACACAGATTCAGTCTAAAACTTTAGGTTAAGGTTAGCCTGGGATTGGTGTGTCATGGTCAATGACAGGGTCAAGATTAGAACACCGGGCTCTATGCGTTCCGCTGACAGAACTTCCCTCTAGCTGTAACCTGCCGAACCTCCTAGCCACTGAAAATCATTCATATTACATGACATTTTATAATTTACCAGACACTTTTATCCAGAGAATGAATACAGGGAAATCCCCCTGGAGCAACATAGGGTAAAGTGCATTGCTCAAGGACACAACACCATTTGGCACAGTCGGGAATCAAACCGGTAACTGTCCGACTCCAAACCACTGAGCCATCTTACACAAATCAATGTCTTGTTGCTGGTTCTTTCTCATTTTGTTTTATCTGTATAAGCACTTTGTGACACAAAGTGATGAAAAAGTATTTTATAAATACATTTTAGTGATTGATTGACGATTAAAGCCTCTTACCTTCTAAGCATCTATTTTTGTCCACATCTATAAAAGTCCTTATAGGTGCTATTTGTAGAATTCAAGCTGTAACAATTAAATCATCTTTCATGAGATCAGCTTACCATCGCTGTAAAAAGTGTATTTCTTGATATTATAAAAAGACAATTATGCAAATTATAAATATATATATATATCAAAGACCGTTGCTTGTCCAACACTATGGAAGCGCAAATCATCATGAAATTATTGCAGTTTCTGTTCAAATGAAATAAGCACAGCATAGTTTAGGGGATCATTTTCAAATCTATATCACTGTCTTAGATTTTAAAGATATCAAGAAATACAGTTTGTTTGAACTGTTTTTGTAAGCTGGTTACTGAAAGAAAATGTAACTTGTGAAGTATTTCTTTGATTTGTATCTAGATATACTGTGTCGAGCCATGTCACAAGAATTTCACTGCATAGGATGATTTGATGTCATTCGATGCATATGACAAATAAACAACTTTGACTTTGACTTGACTTTGACTACTGTTTACCTGTAATGACATAAAATGTTTTTGTTATTTTACACATGAAGATCTTTCCCCAGACAGATTTTATTTAAACTGAATTTGAATTGACTGACCTGCAAGAAACTGTCAAAAGAAATTGAAAACAGACGGAAATTCTGACACTTTCTGAATATGGTCTTTTTTCACCTTTGGAAGGCTTGTGATAAGGTTGATTGTTCCATTCTGTTAAAGAAATTGTCCTCACTTGGATTTTCTAGGGAGACTTGCTTGTGGTTTAAGAACCCATGCCATTGTAACAGATGATTCAAATGATCTAGCTGTGCAAAAAGGAGTTCCTCAAGGTAAAATTTTGGGTCCTCTTGTTTATTTTATATATATTTCTATGCTGATGCCATGGTACTTTATGCTGCTGCTCCATTCCTTGTGCAAGCATTTGTTAATCTCCAGTCAGATATTTTGCAACTTTAAACATTACAGATCACATTAAATCAACATTACAGATCTTCTTATTTTTTATATAATTTTCCCAATTTTTTCCCCTCCCAATTGGTCTTGTCCAATTTTTCCCCACTAACCCTGCCACATCGGCAGCTCCACAACTGCCCCCTCAAAGGAAAAGGGATGGTGACTATCATTCATACAACACAGAAGCCTTTAGTCAGATCATGTGTTGGGTGATTGACACTCACTAACTATACTTCCGCAATTTGATTTACAGGCGTCCGATCTGCACACAAGGAGTCACTGGAGAGTGACGTGGCAAGCCAGATAATCTGACTTATCATAATATGAATTATACCCTGGACAGTCCTGTCCTAGAACATGTTCCCTCTTACAATTACCAAAGTAGTTGGTTAGATGAACATTTCTTATTCAAAACACACATTGCTGAATTGGTGAAGAAGCTGAGAATCAAAACTGATTTCTTTTATAGAAAACGATCATGCCTGTCTCAGCAGTATAGAATTGAAATTGTAGAAGCTTCATGTCTGTGTCTATTCATTAGGTAGAACCTTTCAATTGCTCGTTAACCCAAATATCTATTCAGCCAATTAAGTGTTAGCAAGTCAATGCATTTAGGCACGTAGACATGGTCAAGACAATCCTTCCAAAATTCTAACCAAGCACCAGAATTGAGAAGAAAATGTATTTAAGGGAATTTGAATGTTGTATGATTGTTAGTGCCAGATGGGCTGGTTTGAGTATTTCAGAAGGTGCTGTTCTACTGGGATTTTCCCACACAACCATGGTCCAAAACAATATCCAGTGAGTGGCAGTTCTCTGGGCAAAAATGCCTTGATGGCAGAGATCAGAGGAGAATGTCCAGACTGCTTCAAGCTGCTAGAAAGGCAACAGTAACTCAAATAATCACTTGTTACAACCAAGGTTTGCAGAAGAGTGCTACTCCTGTCAGCTAAGAACAGGAAACTGAGGCTACAACTTGCACAGGCCCACCATAATTGAATAACAGAAGATTGCAAAAACATTGCCTGGTCTACTGAGTCTCCATTTCTGCTGCTACATTCAGGTGGTAGGGTCAGACCCATCCTGCCTTGTATCAATGTTTCAGGCTGCTGGTGATATAATGGTGAAAGGCAGGGATACTCAAATCTTACCCTAAGTGGGCCGGAGCCTGCTGGTTTTCTGTTCTACCTCATCATTAATTGAACCCACCTGGGGTCCCAGGTCTAAATAAATGCTGGATTAGAGGGTTGTAATTAAAACATGTAGTGGACTTGAATTCAAGGGCCAGATCTGAGTATGAGGGGTGTAGGGGATATTTTCTTGGTACACTTTGGGCCCTTAGTACCAATTGAGAATTTTTTAAATGCCACATCCTACTTGAGTATTGTTGCTGACCTTGTCCATCCCTTTATGACCACAGTGTACCCATCTTCTAATGGCTACTTCCAGCAGGATAACACACCATGTCACAAAGCTCACATCATATCAAACTGGTGTTTTGAACATGATAATGAGTTCACTGTACTCTAATGGCCTCCACAGCCACCAGACCTCAATCCAATTAAGCATTCTTTGAGATGTGATGGAATGGGAGATTAGCATCTTGGATGTGCAGCCGACAAATCTGCAGCCCACACGTGATGCCATAACGTCATGTTTCCAGCATCTTGCTGAATCTATGCCATGAAGAATTAAGGCATATCTGAAGCAGTCTATTACGCAGCTCTGCCTTTTATTACTTGATCATTGTCATCTATACACTGCAGTTGGTTGGGATTCCCTGGTCTCCAGAAGAGCCAGACATTGGTTGACATGTATACAAAGCCACAATGCACCAACTGCCATTTTGTCCCACCTCAAAAATAACTTTGAAAATTAGTGACTAACATGCTCACAAGACTAATTAGTGTTAGACATAACTCAGACACATTCAGAGTTGAGGAAAGTGCCCCTCACTATTGGAATGCTTTGCAGAGAGACCTTAAGCTTGAAGGGCTCTTTCCTTTAGGACATGTAAAATCTATGCTAAATTCGTTTTATTCTTTTGAATGTAGTAAATGTTATTGTTAATTGTGTTTCTGTTCATTGTATTATATTTTAATTTCTCTGTACACCAGGCTCAGCTGGAAGAGACCATTGGTCTCGGTTTGACTTCTCTCTGTTTAATACATTTTAAATATAATAAAATGAAATAAATAATTTTCACTGAAAAACACCTACGTTAGACTAACCACTAACGGACCCCGGATAATGGCTTCAACGATCTTGGCTAGGTGGGCAAAATGTGGATTAGGGTCACAGGTTATTTCTTGTCACTGTCCCAATAACCCCCACCCATGGTCGTCTAGAAAAACAAGTTTGGATTAGATTAGTAAATTACTTCTGATTGGGCTAATGGGATTAAAACCAGGATTACAGATACTGAAACCTGTCGGGGTGGGTTGTAGGAGATAGTGAGGAGAGTCATGTGGAGGTTTGTTTACCTGTGGTACCATGTTCTTGAAGGACTCCATAATTTTAGAGCTCTTGGCCTCCTGGAAATACGAGAAGCATCCAGTAATGATGACTACGGCTGAGAGCACGATACCCAGGTACAACTGTAAAGGTGGAAACAGGCACACAATGTCAATCAAAACCAGCACTAGAACAGTTAATCCAATCTCTTTCCCTGAGATGTTTTAAAAGCACTTATTGGATGCTGTCATGCTACTGTTTTTTGGAAACCAACTGGGACATTACCTAACATTGCAGGGAAAGAAAATATATCTTAAATATATCATTGGTTGATCATGTTGTTAATTGTGGTGCATAGGGCTCTAATTTGTTATGAGTTGGTTGACGCATAGAGATGGATGTACAATATTGCATGCCACGTGGAGTTCACGGTCAATTCAGAATTGATTTAGAAATGCCCTGTCAATTCAAATTCAGTTCTTGAATATGAATTGGAATGGTAGAATGGATGCATAAATATTCAAATTTTACTTTGAATTTAAAGAAATTTAATGGACAGGAAATACATGAATGATAAATTCAAATGAAATTATTTGAAATTCAAATGCCTAATTAAATATTACCCAGGTACAACTGGAGAGAGACAGCAGGGACAGAGAAAAAACAAAAAACATTTGGTGCCAGTAATGGGTCGTGTTAAGATCCTCTTTGTAGATCACATTCAGCAGCCGCAAAAAAGAAAATTACATTTTGAATAAATGATAATAATATCGAGATTGTAAAGCCGCTTTTCAATCAAATTTGTAAATTTTCTTTGTCCAGACTAGCTAATCCTTCCTGTCAGTGACATTGGACGTTCCACCCAAATTGACTACTATATATTCAAATGATGGAAGCCTCAAGGGTGCTGGAAAAGAAAAAATTAAATTTGGACAATAGAGGATTCTAATAATCTGTCTGGCAAAAGTTACAAATACATACACACAATAAATTTCAAAATTCCAGTACTTCAGATGAATAATGCCAATCATTATGTAAAAGCACATAATATTGAAGCATTAGGGAGATTATTTTTTTGTCTTTTCATTGGGTTGGAGGAAAAGAAAAAATAAGCTCTGTCCCTAAACCTGAACCCAATTAGCAACGTAATTGCATTGACGTTTATCAAAGCAAACAAAGAGGAAGCAGTACTTTTCTTATCGCAAGACAGTAATTAGCTATGGAAGGGCCGTTTCTTTATACAATATGTGAATTCTGTATTCCTGGAGTTTATGAACTATTTTAAAAACAGACAATCATCTACAACTTTTAACAGTGGAACACTTATTCATCATTGAGAATGACTTTCTATGTTCAAATCCAACAAACCATCAACACCAGTGGATCCCTTTGTCTCCAACTATAATGTTGACAGTGTCCATTTTGGAGGGCTCTGTCACTCACGTTGTCTCCGGCCGGCTCGTCCTCTGTAACGGCCTGGATGGCGTATGCCAGGAAACAGAGGATGGCGCCAGTCCACAGCAGGATAGAGAACCCGCCAAAGAGCTGGCGACAAAACTTGACCCACTCTGGAGTTGTTGGCGGAGGCGTGAGGGCGTTGGGGCCGTCGCGAGCCAGGTACTCTGCTGCCTTGGCATTGGTCAGACCCTGAGGAGATTGAGGAAGAGAGATTGCTGTTAAAAGAGTATAATAATGGACATCATTATAATGTTTT
>JACXGM010025970.1:0-15075 GCA_016801145.1 Umbra pygmaea | reverse complement strand
TATCTCCTATCTATTGGGTATGAATTAATGTCACCCATTCTTGAATGTCATGGCGTTATATTTTAAAATACAAAAATACTATGCAAAATTACAAAAATAATCAGAATACTTACCAAAGGTTGCTACTATGGTCTCAAGTCTCTACATGAGCAAGATTCGGGAATGCTGTCTATGCAAATGGGAGCAGATTCTTCAGGCGTGTCTAACATAAAAATTACCGCTTTCAGAGACGTTGCTCACATCACATCTACGTCATCACGCTCAGCTGAGGCTGCGCAGTATGCTCGGCTATCATTTTAAAAAGTTGTTCAATTGGGCTTCAAGCTCTCTCCGTTGAAATGAATGAGATCGTTCCATCCTGGTTATTAATACATCCATGTCAAAACAGGGCCAAAACGCAATCCAGTCAGCTCGTTGCTTTATTGATTACGCTGCCCACCGAGCAACCATTTCAATCGTTAATGTAGCTAGCATGACACAAGATGTTGTCTATTTATTATATATGTAAGCAATCCAGATTGCAAATATAAATGGTATTATTAAAATAATAAGTTAGTAGCCTAAATGTCACACTATTCTCATAAAGTTTAGTGGCATATTTATGAAATGTGTAATGTTTCCTTTGTTGTTAATCGATTTTTATCACGTTGAAACAAACGCTATTGAATGCGAAACTATAAAAGGCTAGGAATCCACTAAAGAATCTGGCTCCCTGTGTTACATCATGTGAACGGTCTATGCTTGTGATAAATCGCCAGCCTCGTACTCCTACGTGTTGACCAGAATGCAGAGAAGTAACGAGAACGCGCCTCACTAGAATCTTTTGCCCACTACCGTAAATAGTGTGACATATTTACTAACTTATAATATTTTAATACGACCATTTACATACACAATCTGGATCGCTTAGTATATAATAAATACACATGATCCTGTGTAATGCTAGCTACATTAAGGATTGAAATGGTTGATCAGTGGGCAGCGTTCTGACTGGCTAATCAATAAGCAACGAGCTGATTGCATAACGTTTTGGCCCTGTTTTGACACAGTCAAAATTTCGCAACTCGTAACTTGGGTTTTGTAACTCCAGTGTTGCACAAAACATTTGCAGACGTTCACAGATTATTTCTACAGATGCAAAACATTTTTGCACATTCACAAAATATTTCCACAGACGCAAAACTTTTGTACACATGCAAACATCACTTCGCAACCTCAAAATATTACTGGCCCTTATTTGATCCCATAGTTAACACCGTGATTATGAGATCCGAGGTTCAAACTTGAGGTACCATAACACGTGTCTCTGCTACTGAAGCTGCACAACATCACAGAGCAGATGCCTTTAGGAGTTAAATATATGACACAATGCTTGCGGATGAATGATATTAATAAGTTAAATAATATGCAAAAGAAAGAACATATATTTTTTCTAACCTCCCTTTCCCCCTAATACAAAAATATTTAGTTGTTTTCACATTTTACACAGTAACAGAGGCAGACGTTTTACTGTATATTATACCAGGAAATAGCACTTAGAAAGTATGAAATAACTTACGCAGTGAATGGCTTTGACTTGAAAGAGCGGTCGTGTAAAACGAACGTTTCCACTATTATTGCAACAATAAACTATGGAATTTTTTCAAATAGTGATGACATAGAGGTTAACAGGATTCCATGTAATACTTTTCTTTTGATATTTTCACGCAATATCCCGGACATAAGTTTCAACTCCGCACTGACGATACTTGGAAAAATGACGTGTCTATTCCTTAAAGTCTCTAGAGATAATTATAGACCTTGTTTGGATTTTCCTGCACGAACTTCCTTCCTTTGGAAAACAAACCACTGCTGCATCCCCTGTTGAAAGGCTACTGAAAGTCATTCATATCATAAATCTTCAAATGATGAAACAACCGTAAACTCAGCAGCCATTTCACCTCCTCACCTGCCCAGAGCCCTTCCGGTAATTCTGCCACACCTGAAATTTGTGACGTCCTTATGTGCCTGGATATATACCGTAGGTTGCCATTTAACTGTATTCATGTTACCTGCATTATGTCCCTTTGCAATATGTGACATAAATATGATAAGTATCAATAATCACAAAAAAAATCATTAATCTATTAATAATGATTGGAGTTTAAACATTTCAACTGCTTCGTTGAGTTGCTTCCATACACCCTATCAATACAATCTCTGCCATAACCCGTTTGACCCACCAGAGGGCATCAGAAAGTTACAAAAGGCATTGCAGAACGCCCTTGTTCTTGTCAAAGACTACCCATAAGTTCACCTCTTTGAATTATACTAATAACGCACAGGTTAATAAACAATATGTATACAGACTGTGGGGCTGCTTGTTAAGTTTACTTATAACAAGTTTCTTACCCACGGGAAGTAGGGCACAATTTGAAAGTGGGTGTATCAGAACAGTTCCCCTCAGACCGGTTTGGCCATGCATAACTGACCTAATTTGATTATTGCATTGAGCACAAGTGTTGCTTCCAGTGTTTTTCAATGGCACCTGCCAGTCTATTTACGCATTTTGTGCCTGAGTTTGGCGTAACGGTCTACACCACAGGTGTCAAACTGGTTCCACAGAGGGCCTAGTGCATGCTGGTTTTTGGTCTTTCCCCTCGAAAAGATCCCAATTAAGTCTGCCAGGTGAGGGGAGATCCTAACCAATTAGTGACCTATTCAAATCAGCCCTGTACAAGGTAAAAGCAAAAACCTGCATACACTAGGCCCTCCATGGAACCGGTCTGACACCAGTTGTTTACACTCTCGGTTCTGGACCACAACTGATCCTCGCTGCCTGGGGTTTGAGCCCTGGCTCGCCAATGTTCCTATGGTCATCATAACTAAAAATATTCCCCCCAAAACATCTATAATACATAATTTATGGATTTTGTGCTGTGCTGTGTCCAAAAACATACTGCATAGAGCAGTCAATTAATATCACACATGAATATTTTTTTTCAGACTTTCTCTCTATGACCAAAATATGGTCACTATGATCAAAATAATGTGGGCTGTTTCAGGGTTAGTTCCAGAAAAGGGTAATCTTAATACTACAGTATATAAATGTATTTTAGACATTTGGGTGCTTTTAACTTTGTGGCAACAGTTGAGGACAAGACCCTTCCTGTTTTAGCATGACTGCCTCTGTGCACAAAGCTGGGTTCATAAAGACAAAGTTCAGTGTGGATGATCAAGTGGGCTGCACAAAGTCCTGATCTACACCCCATTGAAGACCTTTGGGATGAACATGATGTCCAACAAGCTTATATAGGTACAATGGTCAGATGTCCACATACTTTTGCCCATCTAGTATCAAGAAACACTGTTTTTACAGTATTTGAAAGCAGGTCACTTGAAATGGAAAGTTCATTTTCTACAGCTAAAATCTACAAACAGCACCTATAAGCAAAGACCAGACCATGTCACTTTTCAGTATTTTATTTACTTATTTAAAAAAACAAATGAAAGTAAAACAACGCTAACATTTTAATCAGAAAAGGTAACTGAGGATGAAACATTTTAAATCAGATTGTTTATTTTTGAAAACAAAAATCCAGAGAACTAGTGGGTGGATGAGTGGCCTGGCCTTCAGGACTAAAGCTGCTGCATAGGAGCGGTGCTGTTAGGTTATAATAGAGAACAATCACATCAGCCAAGCTTTTCTACAGCGCTGGAGAACGGACAAATGTGCTTTAGTTTGAAATGTCCAGAGAGAGATAGCCTATAGACAGTGGGGCTTTTTACATGTTCTTTCTCTTTAGATTTGTTAATGTTTTGGAGAGCAGCAACAGTTGGAGTATATAAATCCATATTGGATTACAAATGTAGATAAACCATCCCACCAATGTAACATGAACAAAAGGGAAAAAATAAAAATCAATCAAGTGGAGGGGCAGAAGAGCAGCCATCCTCATGAGGAAAGCTGGTACCTCCATGAGGGAGTTCAGGAGACATCTGAAACAGACATTAAATATGCATGAGAACATGGCATGAAGACAGAAATGAGGTAATATTAATGCATCAGGACTCAGAACAAACATGTTTTCTTGCACGGCTTTAGGGATTAGCCATTTTGAAGTTGGAAGGTGCAAGATGCAGAATATGGAAACTGAAGATACTCACAGCTAGCAGGCCTTGCGCCGTATTTTCGCATAATCTGGTCTTGTGTGAATTTCACAAAAGATTCATATTGTTCTGTAACAAAGACAGACATTTGTATGAAACTGCAAAGGGGCAAATTCAAATACCATTGCTGTTGACATGAACACAAGTTTTGATTAACCTCTAAATGTGACGCTAAACAGGGGTTTCCAACTTGTGTCTTCTAGTGTCTTTCATTCCGAGCATATATTTATTGTAGAACCATTTGCACTAATAGTGTCTCGTCTACAAGTCCAAACATGCCAAGAGCAGACTAAACTGAAAAGATCAATCAGGGAGTAGCACATTATAAAGCAGGTGGATGGATTTCTGAATGCTGATTGGCTAAAAGACCTGGTAAATCAGACCATATCCCACATGCAGGTGAAAGACAGGACTTGGCTGTTCTGTATTGGGAACCAGTTCATTTATGCAACAAGAAAAAACCTGACACACACAGGTAAACAGCACAGTTAGTCACAACATCATGATATTTCACAGGTAAACTAATAATATAGCACTGCCTCATGTTATTGCCTTTATCAAATGGTACCAACATAGCACAATTACTTGTATTTTGTATAAAAAATATTTTACAAATACATTTACATGTCTATAGGTCAAAAGTGCAAAATATAAGGCACACAGCTAGATTGAAAGGAATCCAAAAATCAACAAGGCATGAAGCCTTTTTCAAGGCCAATACAACATTTATTTGGTTAGTACAACAGACCGTGGAGGACAAAGGCCCGCACGAGTCACACAACCTAGGGAACTTCAAGTAGTTGTCATGCACTGTCCTCAAAATGTAGACTGTACATCTACATACCTGCAAGTTTTGTATTGAGGATTTGTTCATACTCCTCTCGGATCTTCTCCTCGTGGTCTTTGAGAAGGCGTTCGCAGAGGTAGCTCACCTGCCTCAGCGTGAATGACGGCTGGTCCCTCCTGGAGGCTCCTGAGAGGCACAGTCAGGCGTTAACTAGGCCACATTAAAACACATCCAGAATTGGCTTGGTGCTTTTACACCTTGAACTGACAAGCAGGCCAAGAGCCCTTACAAAGCCCCTACTCAAGGTCTTTATCTGAGGATAAAATAACAGTTTCCCTTCCAAGCAGTACAACCAACAGATATCATCATTATAGTCATTTCTATGGGCTTGAAAACATCCAAAGGAAGCTGATGGGATACTGACAAATTTTTATTAAGCCAATGAGATCATTAAGGCAGACCAAAGCATTAGCTCATGTTATTCTGACATAAAAATATTTTGGGGTTAGGATCAAGACATGAAGTTATATTTTTGGCTCATCAGCCACTGTGGCAGGTAGACTTCAGAATATACCAGCCAGGAGATTTTCAACAAGACAACCAAACCTCCACTCCCCCACAAGATATCACAGCACATACTCATTTTACTTGTGTTGACGTGTCGTTGCCCATGTATGCATTTCGTCAGAGTCTAAAATTAAGTGAAATATCAAACACACCCAAGCCAAAATGTAACAGCATTTGACAGGTGTTAATTGTATGACCTGGGTAGTTGAACAGCCACGCGCTCCCATAAAAGTGTTTGCAGAGAGAACACGCAGGCCTTCGTTGCCTGGGAGTTGTAGGTTGTCTGTCTATCTCGCTGTAGCTGTCAAACATTCTAAACTCCCACCCATTGAAAACAACTGTTTGCACCCTCCTCTAGCGAAACGTAGATTCAACTTTTTCACCTGGCGGGGAGCTGGGGGCAGTGAGGGAGGTGCTGGGGGCGTCACTGGAGCCGCAGGCCGCTTCACTCTGGTTAAAGGCCCCCTCCAGTTGCCGTCGCCTCTGGTAGCGGCTGTACTCCTGGCGGATGTTCTGAAAGATTTGCTCTGTAGAAGGGACAAATCAGAAGACACAGTCACATATGATTGTGTATCACAAATACGCCACAAAACAATACCCTGAAAATCAGGGCTGCAACTTTTGTTTACTGTCTATGGCTGCAACGGTTCACGTATTACTAACTACACTGCATAGCATGGAGTGATATTCACCATTCACACATGAACCCAAATACATAAAACATTAAATGGTTAGATACTGTGTTTAATGGTTCTTCAAAAACATTCTTTTGAAAAAATATATTTGGCTACTCTGAGCCTTTTCCAACAATGATTACAATGTTGATTATGTGCACACTTATCCAACTTTGTAAGAGTAACACAAGATTGAGAGCTAGACCTACAATGGCGAGTGGTGGTGAAGAATCCTGGGAAAACCCTCAGCCTCATCTTCAGACAAAACTTAACTCTAATATTGATAAACATCAGTCTTGACTGTTAATAATAATAATAATAATAATAATAATAATATTATTATTATTATTAATCTCAGACATGTATATAAAGCAATTAAGACACGTGAACATTTTGTGACAACCTTTCATGTACGCGTCTGGAAACAATTGTTTTGCTTGTATGGAAAGTAAAAAAATGTAGCAAATGCATGTGATTGTTACAACAGTTTACATTCTAGGTTCAGCTGCAGGCTTCAATGTTACTTTGTTCATTTCATTGTTCGGTTGCAGGGGCAGTTGTGGAAACAAAAACAATCTCCTCACTGTATTCAAACAGCCCTATCAGCAGAATCTTATCAGGCCAAAGAAATTACAAGAGTTAAGTGTGTTTATAGCTACGGATATGTGCACATTTTTTGCCAGTTAAAGAGTTATGAAAGATCAATTTGTTTAATAATTCTTCTGCACTACACAAAAAACATACCTTGACCCTCAATCGCAATACATACCCTACAGTGGGTTAGTTGTACCCTTACACCCCTACTGGAAAAGCTAGATTCAATTGGTGCCCATCTAGTTGCCTTTAAAAAAAGAGACTAACCCTGCAAACCAGCTAAGTCAGACGGCAGACAGTGACATCAATACACCTAAATGTTTTCCAAAATACCATTTTGTTTATAGTCAGGACCTGCCACAACTGTCCTAGAACAGGCCTAGTAGGATTGTGTTATTGGAAAGTAGTTCCTTCAAGCCTAAATTGAGTCTCACAACTAAGCACATATCCTGTCAGCTGCAGCGTTCAGCTGATGCAGTTTCAAAACAAACGCAGCCAAACAGGAAGGAGCTGGGTGACACGAACATCGGCGACGCATCTCCAGCAGCTGTGGTCAACCCCCACAAGTCACTTCCTGAAGAAACCGCTCTTTCAGAGATCCTGTAACTACTGTAAGGGGCAAAGGAGTTCAGTTTCACTTCTTCCTTCAAATCCTTCAGGGTGTGATGCATCAGTATCTGTCCTGTAGACAGTCAGCTGCAAACATTTCTTCATGTCTCAAAGCGCAGACAAAAAAAACATTAGGCCACTTGAACTAGCAGTTCTGGCAATAACACAGTGTGATAACGAACTGCATATTTGATGTAGCCTAGTTGAGTTACTTGGCAGTGCTTCTAAAGGAGATTTTTGTTGAGGGGCCAAAGCAATGAGCATGAAGCTAGGTGATTAATTTTATTTTCAATAAATGTAGGTAATATTACACTGCAATGATGCCATCCTCGCAAACTTAAAGCCTCCTTCCCAGAGATCCTGGGTTGGGTCAAAGGTATTTGGTAACTGTAAATCTGAGTTCCAAAATGACAGTCAGGATCTGGCTGCATATCATCCGTGATATCCAAAGCCTGCTTAATGAGCCACACGCTGGGCCACAGCTGAATGCCCACCTACAATTACACACTAGACTCATAGTCCTCTTGTTTCTAACAGGCTGACGCACAAATTAACATGACCGAAAATCCTGGCATTCTTACTGGCAGCAGTGTTTCCACTATTTATGGCTTAAAGTTTATTTTAAAAACGCTTCCTTACATCAGCGGTTGTCAAATGTTTACAGGTACCACCTGAAAACTCAGCAATAAAAATGTAAGCACTGTGTTGTGGAAAACTCCCTAGAAAGAACAATAAGGAAGCCAGGATCTGGGTAGTGGCCAGTCCTCTTCTAGCTTTGTGGGTAGAGCAGTGGTTCTCAAACCTCTCCTCAGGGACCCCCAGCCAGTCCATGTATTTGATCTACCCCTGAGCTAGCACACATGATTCAACTTACATACTAATCAACATGTTGTTAATTAGCGGATCTGATTGTTCAGGGCTACAGCTAAACTGTGTCACGTCTGGGAGTCCCCGAGGAGAGGTTTGAGAACCACTTGGGTAGAGATCCAACAGTACACCGCCTTTCGTGCCAGAGTTTGGTGTGGTGGTCTAAGGTACATTGACAAATCATCCAAGATATTACCATTTTCAATAGAAGAGTCAGAAATACCTATGCTACTGGCATTGATATCCCAGTGTTAACAACAAACAGCTGTGATAGAAGGGAGAAAATTGAAATGTCAGTTGCCTTTTCATAAGAATGTGTTAAACTAAAAATTAAACACATAGCAAGGCAACATTGGACTGCACCCAAAACCTTGACTTTAAATTCAGGGCCCACTGCAGTATTTCTCCCAAATCCAGGAAGAATAAAAAGGCCCCACCATTGCCAAATACATTTCTTGGCATACCCTACTGGCAGGCTTTTCACAACAGCTCCTGGTTCAGTAAATCTGATAGCAGCAAGGGTTTAAAGTAGGTTGTTCTACAAGAACCTGGCAAGCATAAACAGCATCAACCTAGTGTTGGATGGGAACAGCTTGCGTAAGATAAAGACCTTGATTTGGAACAGAAGAGATTTTGGCCATACAACTAGTGTTCTTAGCTATATTCAGCCAAGTTGTAAAAAGTACTTTTTTGGGGTTCACAAATTTTGGAAAGTTCCTAATCAAGACCAAAATGATTAGATGGAGTCATAGAAATTAAATCAATAGAAGCCTCATTGAACTGTTTTGCTTGGTAATTTGATAGGTACACAAAAAAGGCGACTCATTAGTCACAGTGACAACACGCACCAGTGGGGCTGTAAAGTGTTTCGTACTCACTATATTTCTCATTAGCCATCTCAAAGCGATATTTAGCCAGCTATTTGGCAAGATTATTTTGATCTTGTCTAGCGCTCAAGACAAGTTATAGATCTTAACTGTTGTAATATTAGCATATTAAATATATTTTGATGACTTATCAACAGAATTATAACGCAATTAAATCCAGCACTTTCAAATTCCTCTTCACAACAAGGCAGACCACGTCGATCTTCTTTGATATACTGGCAGATCGCAACCATCTGAAATTTGCATACACCGCCACCTACTGTTAGGCCACGTAGATATGTTAGCGCAGTAGACTACTCTGTTGCAACTGCAAAACTAACTAGTGAGTCCACGACTGGCCGCAAAATCGGTTCAATGCGAAAGTAGGCCATTAGAGCTTTAAAATGGTACAACACAAAATGGCTGCTGCTTTGACAATTATGCTACACTGATTTAAATTGGAATGGCATTTCTAGTCATTCCATTTCTATGGATGGAGTTCATAACTAACCAGTGATATGAAATGATTAAGAGCACATTCTTTTAATTATGGTCACTTGGTTAGTTATAAACTCTTATTACCTGCTCATTTAGGTTTTAATTACAAACTTCCCAAAAAGTGAAACCAGCCAAGTACTTTAACTTTATTTTTTACACCTCTGATACTCGTGTGCTACAATGCAGGAAGAAGCCTATAATGTTGTGTGAAAAGCTGTATAAAGAACATGTTACAGTGATAAAATCTGAAGGATATTGTAATGGTGATTTTTGGTTTTATTGACAATGTATGAAAGAAACATTAGAAAGAAATGCACACGCTGGAAACATCTGCCTTAATTCATTGAGTAATTTACCTTCTGCCAATTTCTTCATACTTGTATCTAGGGCTCGAAATACGGCATCCCCTCGTCCCGGGGATGATAAAAATATATGTCTGGGACGGATCATAACCAACTTTGGGACGTTTACGGGACGATGGCCAGTTAAATATAACATGCACACAACATTGTTTACAAAAGCACATGTTTAATCACAAGGCTTTTGAAGCAGATCATAATTCAGCTTAAAAGTTGATAAACTATTAATAATAAACATCACAAGCGCAGCAATATTTTCACTTTCGCGCATTGGGAGAACACCTTTGATATTGCTATTCTCCCGTCCAGCCGCATTCTCAAATGGCCACTTGAAGCAAACGTTTTTGTAGTTGGCTATGTAAGAGATTAATATTTAGCATAGGCTAATGTAATATAATATTATTTTACAGTCTATGGGTAAAACACATAGAAAGAGAAGATCTGAATTCAAAAATGATTTTAATATGACATGAAAACCGAACACAAAAGAAATGCAGGTTTAATGCATGTTTGACTGGCTTGTCAGGACGTTTTAAAAATTAGCAATAATCAAATATTAAATGCAAGGTGATATAGGCTATGCAATTATTTAGGTTTTGTAAATGTAAAATCTTAGAAAACCATTCTGGTCAAATAGGAATATTATTATTAGAATGCGAATTATACCGGAATGGACCGCAGCCAAAGTGCTGCTGCATCAATTATCTGTAGCGCTACAGAAAATGGATGATCTTCTTGACCTAAAATTATTACATACTAATTCAAACCTATAAAATTGTTTAAGAACATGAGATTGCGTTTGTGGCAGTGGAATCTTGCGGCTGATAACAGCTCAAAGCCCTTTGTTGTCTAAATTTGTCGCGCCATTCCAGCTAGTGGAATGTCAATGTGTGCGATGCGTGAGGGCTTAATTGAAGGACATTAAATAAACTTCAGCACCAGTTTATTCTTTACTGATAGCTGCTATAGTTCAGCCAGCATGATGTGGACTAACTACCCAAAAAAACAAAGGTAACAATCTAATTCTGAAGTTAGGCAATGGGTGTTCAAGCTGGGTGTGGGTGCTATACAGTACATTTGATGTCATTGATGCATTGATGCTTCTGAATTTCTGTTAAGTACTTACAATTTCTTAAAAATACATTTTTTTCAATTGTGAACTTTCCACTGTCATAGAAAGGGAACCATTTTAGGGCTTGGTGTTTTTGGTCCTTAAGAAAAAAGTTAATGTGATAAGGTTCTATACTTTCATAGAATTTTCACAAAAGCGCAATTCTTCCCGAAGGAAAACATACACCTCTGAACAGTGTTTAAGAAGCTGTGGTTGTTGCTGCACAAAAAGTTGATTAACAGATCAAGAAACGGACACACTTCATGAATGGAAGGCGTATGACTGTCATTGAAAACTGTCTATATTAGTCACTGATTTGTTTTGAAATGTCAGAAATGTTTATTTAAAGATTTGGAGTTGTTTATTATTCTCACTTTAACAGATGAAAATCAACTAGTGAGATTTGTTGCATAATTATTCTGCACACTAATAGGGACTACATGCCTAATATTATGTAGGTCCCCCTTGTGTCGCCAAAACAGCAGCCTATACGCAACAAACTGATGAACTGTGTGTTCTGACACCCATCAAAAGTATCACAATTTTAGCCTAAAATCCTTATTTTTTCCCATTTTCCTGCTTCTACACACACCAGTTGAGGACAAAATCAAGACTGGGTCAGAGCATCTCCAAAACTGTCTCACTTGCCAAAGGGACTGGTCAATGGAAAGACCCTCGAACCAATAATATTTACCCGACAAAATAAAACCCCTTTGTGTCACATATACATTCAATTCAGTACATTTATTTGAGATGAGCGGTTTCATTAATTTCTCACAACTGTTATTTGTCTTGCTTTTCATCTGTGGTTTTTGTTTCAAAGGTTGGCTTACTCTAGGTAACTGTCACCACACAACAGCTATTTAATTAATGGCAGCTAGTTGCAGACTGGTGGCAAGTGAGCAATGTCAAGTAGCTGTATGGTAAACCTTGCAGTGAAACCACAGGGTGAGCATCTGGTTTGGCAAATTGACGCAAATGAGGAAGTGCCTTAAACCTGCATTCTATCTGAATTCCATCTGGGGGCGATACTTCTGGTTGGAAAAGAGCTCGGTTTCTGTAATAAGCCGCTTTCCGACCAAGTAGTTACAGGAACGTAGTTATAGGAACAGTCCACTTCTAAACAGTTCTACTAACTACTCTCCCCAAAAACAGGTTTTGCTATTTGCATTCGCACTGGTCAAGTGGCCATAGGAACTGGTAGGAGGGATAAGGGAGTGACGCAAGCACCGCAATAGGTTTTTCTAGCGTTGTCACTAGACTCTAGTGTAGCGCCACATACAAACATTAAACTGTGAAATGTTGTAACACTGGGTGTATGATTGGAGATAAGTGTGTAAATCATCTAATGTGGATGATCTGGTTGTTTTCAGCCCAAGTTGTGCTGGTTTCCTTCCGCGGCTTGCTGTTTGTTTGTTCAGACTGTGATGCTGAAAACGAAATCCAATACAATTTTATAAAAATAATGTTGTGTTGATAATGTCCTAATAACGAAGTTCGAACCGCGGCGTTTAAAAACTAGGCTGGAGACAAAGGCTCCAGCATAATATGTAGTATTATACGCAACAGACAAACGAAGCGACCGGCGTAATTTATAAGTTGGACCAATCAACGTGGACCTGGGAAAAGGGAAAATGGAAAGACCCTGCTCTGGAATAGGAGCTAAAAAGGTTATAGGAACGGCAGTGCGAGGAACTAAATAATCCCGCAATTTCTTCTATCGGAACACGAGAAAAAAATGGTTATAGGAACGTTATTTTTGCTTTTAGCCGCTTTCCGACCGCAGGGATTTTTGCAGTTCCTAGAACAATTAATTCCTATAATCCTTTTTTACTTGTGTTCCGACAGGAGAAATTTTGTGATTAAATTTTGTGCTTGGAGCTCCAGTCGTTTCCAGTGGAAATCACGTGAACATTTAGAGGATGATTTTTTTCATTGGTTGTTGCATTAAATCTTACCCAGATACAATAGTGCTATTTTCTGATTGGCTATTGTGTAGCCCATTTATTTTTTGTGATTGGCTGATAAGTGGCAGGCTCGACAATCCAGGGGAGACGCGCTTAATTCCTGCCGGTTCCAAAGTAAGAGCGGAGCGGCATATATTATACAAAAACATTTTGGCTTGAGAAAAACAATGTGTGGCGGGAGTGCGTGACAAAAGAGTGAAATGAGTGAATGTCACGCTCAATGCGTGACACTTGAGAGCCCTGAGTATATGAATCGTTCAGATCGTTCTTTTTGGCGCAAGCGCATTACTTCTATGATCCAGTATACTGCTCGGTACTAGTACCTGGATCGTTCATATCGTTCATTTTGGGGCAGGCACATTACTCTATTATTCAATACAATGTAGTTATTGGATTTGCACGTTTGCTCATCACTGTAGACTGACTTAAATAGTCCGAACAAATTACTAATTTGACAAATGCACCTTTATCATAGTTTAGCTACATATGGATCTGTCTGTTGATCCTATTACAGGATTATGTACAAAATAAATATTTTAAGCTTTATGTTAATTGTTACAAAGTCATATGATGCTGGATATTTAAAATAATGAGTTTACTACACACGTATGTATCCGTATTACTGCTTGGCCACTGAACGTCTTTGTTATAATGAATTGATTATACGGTAGGCTGTTTTGCCTATGCGCACTGCCTCAAATGAACAAATGTTTGAATAATATAAAGTTTAGGCTGCGGGATGGAAATGAACAACACACTTGACATACACTTATTTTATTGCCTCAAATGTAAAACTTTCTACCAGACGTCGTATGAGATTAATTCATTATCTTAAATGTTTTTGGATTTGCGCAGGTGCATTACTTCTATGATCCATTAGGCCTATATGGTTAATTAATTTAGTTATTTCCTTCTTTTTTGCGAAGGCTTATTTCTATGATCCAGTACATACGGTACGGATCAGTATACTGATTCTTTTCGTTCATTTCGATCTGCGCATGCGCAAATGAACGATACGAATCAAAATGATTTGTTCATTTGAATGAATGAGATTCAAAGATACGATTCAGTAAAAAGAATCGAACTTCCAATCACTATTGCGCTGATCTTGTTTGTCACGTTAGTTTCGATTCTGTGGAGGAGGGGGCAGAGGGATACAACTCAGGTATTTTGAAATTGAACTGTAGTACCCATTTTTTAACACTGGCTGTCCGTTTTACATATTGCACGTTTAAGATAATGTAAATAGTGGGTTTATTGAGATTATATATATTAAGTTAACTTTGTTTCCGAATCATATTGCTAATATTCATTACTTATTTTTCAGATGGGTTTGTTAAAATATTTCTAAGGAAGACATATGATGATTAAGATAACCAGGTACCCTAAGTTTACATTACCTACACGTGCTTAAGGGAAAAACAGCGCTTAGGCGATCTAACCTTTTCAGACTAGCCTAAGCCTACGTGTGCACTGGAGGGTAGCCTTCATATCCTGTCTATGAAGGTAGCACGCTGCACTTTAAAGTGCTAGTGTGAAAAGTGAAAAAAAGAACCTCTGTACAGGAATGTCACAGTAGACAGTAGATGGGTCTAATCTGATTTGCACTGAGTTATTTTTGCTCAGATGCCAACAATGCTTAAAAAGATTCTGGAGGAAACACTGCTCTTAGTATGAACATCACCTTGTGTACATAAACCTTTTGCTTACAAACTTTGACACTATAGACCAAATCATAAGTCTGTCCTAAAGGCATTGTCAGAAGCCAGGTTTGGTTCTTTATATTGGTGCCGTGACAGCTAAAGCCCTGGGCCCGGTTCCCCAAAACGTTCTTAACCTATTCCTTAACCTCTCTCTTAACCTAATGGCACGGTTCCCGAAACGTTCGTACGCTAAGTATATCTTCTGTAAGTCACACTTTCGTAAGGTTGGTCTGGACCATTCGTAGCTCTCTCTTAGCGTTGTTTGAGCTCAAACCGCTAGTCGCCGCCACTACAACAATGATTTTATGGACATTTTATAACTGT
>JACXGM010025969.1:0-15076 GCA_016801145.1 Umbra pygmaea | reverse complement strand
ATTCTGGGAGTTGTGGTAGCTCAAGTTTAAACGGATACAGAAGCCCCCCAGTGGATGCGAAAGGAACTGAAATATACTATCGGCTTTTCTCTGATATATTGAAAAAGAACAGATGTGTATATGACATAAATCATCTATGGTAACGTTTGTAAATGGTATACTATGAAACTGATTTACTGTGGAACACTCCTTTAAAATTCTTATATTGTTGTAATTCTTGTTTTTAAGCCCACTGCATAGAATCGCCGAGCCATGTCAAAAAGAATTTCTCTGCATAGGATGATGTATGTTATTCAATGCATATGATAAATAAACAACTTTGACTTTGACTTTGACTTTGAATTACTCTGGTCACAAGCAGGCGTGTAGCCAGTAATGGGCCAAGCCGGCACTGGCCCGCCCACATAACTCACTGGCCCATCCAGGCAAGTTTGATCAAAATACATTTTTAGTATATTTGTATTACTCAAATGTATTTAAGAAAATATATTAATATAAACCTCATATATTTCTGACGTGTGTTTGTTTAATTTGTTTTCCGAAAAAAAATGGAACTGTTGAAGCAAGTTTTAGGAAGCCTCCGGTACGTAATTGGTTGCGATGGTTGCTAGGGGTTCAGACAGGAAGAGACAGCCATTAGCCAGCTGAATTTGCTAGCTGCTTTTTAGCCAATGTAATAACATCACCACAATAATGGCTAAACAAGTTTCTTGTGTTATTTGAAAAAAGCAAGAGTTGAGGAAGATAACATGCCACTGCCTCCATCTACCGAGTCTACCCAATTCGAAGGTATTTCCGTGCACTGTCAAGAATGGAAAATCAAGGAAATTCTCAGTAGTGGTATGGACAGTGTTCTTGGTTGGAGTATAGTGTAATTAAGGACGCAATTTTTTGTATTTATTGTAGACTAAATTTGAACTTAAAAAGTTTAATTAATTTAATTAAGTTAATCTTTAACAATTTAGTTAAATCTTTTGAAAAGTATCAAATATATCCAAAAGAATAATGCAAGTGTCACATCCGGCCCAGGGAGGGCTACGATGTAGAGACTTTCTATGGACTCCTTTAAGTTGAGTTACTTCCTGTGTCTTAGTCATTATATATATGGTTCTTTAGTTCCCCCCTGTGATTATTTAAGTGCATTGCATGTTGTTTTCATTTCCACCTTATTCTTATGTTTGCCCTGTTATGTAGCCATGCCTCTCTTCCTGGTCTGGGCAGTCATAGGAGGATAAGGAATGAGTTTGGTAACTTCTGGATTGGCTTGATTAGTGATTACATACAGCCTTGTAGTTTTGAATTGTTTGCTCCACTATATAATGTGCCCAGAACGGGGAGAGGACATGGTGCATTGTGTTTTATGAACATGTTTTGTGTGGATCAGTGTTTGATGGTATCCGGGACTACTGCTGGTATGTTTTGGTTTGGTTTCTAGTTTAAGACGTTAGGCGTAGGTTATTTATTTGTACTTCTATGTTAGCTCAAGTGTCCATGCCACTTCAGAGCATGTTGCTTATTGTGGTGATCCATATTTGCTCTTGATTAATGCCATGCCACTGAAGTTGGATGTGTTATCCCAGACCTTTGGATACATTCAACTATTTTGAAATACAAACATCATCCTGCTTCTGGGTCCTCCTCTCTCAACCTAAACCAGGGATGTCAAACCGGTTCCACGGAGGGCCGAGTGTATGCTGGTTTTTGGTCTTTCCTTTCAATTAGAGCCCAATTAAGAACTAGACTGCCAGGTGAGGGGAGATCTTAACCAATTAGTAACCTATTCAATCAGTCAGGTACAAGGTAAGAGCAAAAACCTGCATACACTCGGCCCTCCGTGGAATCGGTTTGACACCTGTGACCTAAACAATCCACATCGTGACAGAATGCACCACCTAAAGGAGACACTTATTAGTCCTTCAAGCAGTGAACGTTGAAGTTTGAACGTGTCTGTAACTTCAAAAGTGAGGGCAAAACGTGCCAAATAATAATATTGATAATAATGATAAGAAATAAATAATAAAGAACAAAATCGTGGCATCTACTACATGTTTCTTAACAAATTCCGAGTGAATACATTTGATTTGGTTTGTCCAAATTTGAAAGTAGGCTAACACAAAATAAAACTATTCCTTATAGACTCAGTAGGCTATTGTGGCGGGGTCATATTAAAATGTTAATGCGTCGCTGTGGATTTGCATCTGGAGAGCTTGTGAAGCAGCATTAACTGTCTCCAGTAATTTCGACTGTACTACTGTCATAAGCCCGAATTCAAATGTCTCCATTACCTTTTGTATGCCCGATGCCTTAATGCGTTCTTCTGGTTTATAGACAGCATTATAATTTTACTCAGCGCCTGCATTACCTCTTTGTATCTGAAGGGTAATGATTTAATGGCATCGTATCTGGATGCCCAATGCGGCACAGTTTTTTAAGAGTATGTTTGGAAAGATGGTTTCACTAAAAACATAAATCCACTGTAAAGTGTCATAATAGGCCATTATCTTTGGTATCTTTTACAAGCATCAGTTAAAACCATGTTCAGGTTATGAGCAGCGCAGTGGACATATACGGCATTGGGCTCTCGGTCTGAAATACGCTTTTGGACACCGGAGTAGCGCCACTCATTGTACGTGCACTATCGTAGCCCCCCACAATATTTGTTAACAGATATTCCCAGATTTTCTATCAGTCCAGTTGTTTCTTTTTCATTACCTGAGGCACTTTGATCTGTCATGCTTTGAAATCTCAGGAAACTCTCATTTATTTTAACCTCAAATTGGTTGTTCATTTTCGTCATTCTACAATGTAACATCTCTACTTGACTTAGTCAACCTTCGTGATATCTTGAGTTTTGTCCATGATAACTGATTATTATCCAGCCTGCTTGATTTCAGTGACAATTTCTTCAGATAATACAATTTACTTTTCCTCTCAAGTAAATTTTTCATTACAGGGTCATATAGCGTAAGAAGCTCAATAACAGACAAGAAATTACATATTAATGATTTATTTTTACCTATTTTCTCCCAATGCCCCCTGAATGCCAAATTAAGTCAATGTTTAGCCCATTTATTTAATGGAAGTGGATGCAGACCTGTTGCCTACATTATGGGATTCCTTTACCTGGCAGTTGAAACTTGGAGCTCTCAATGAGCACCCTCAAAGTTTTTTCCTTTTTTATACATATATTTTATGTAAGTCTGTTTTTTGCTATGCAGGGCAGGGCCCTTGGGGCGTGGCGGCCCCCCGCCTCACAATGGCTACGGGGGTTTCGCAGCCGTTTGCCCACTCATTTTTGCACTGGCCCTCCCAAAATACGCCACTGGCCTGCATTAAGCCATTCGGCTGATAGCACTATCTCAACCAATGTTATAACAATGGAAAAATGCTTATGGGGGGTTGTTTGGCTCGAGGTCAAGGTGCAAAGGACCCTATGGTTAAATTACTCAGAACCATCACTTTAACTGTTCATTTTAAAATGAAAGTCTATGCTCCATTTCTACACATTCTTCTGACTTAAATACGCAACATAAAGGCATGTTGAGGCAAGAGTACCAACTGTCACTTTATACGTGTTGTTTCAACAAAATGTATTACCAACTACTAGCACTTTCAGAGTTCCATCCCCCATTTTATGCAAGCATAAGTATTAGAAACCTTTGACATAAAGAAAATGCAAGTATAAAGGCTATTATTTTGTGACAAATCCCCTGCACGCAATAACAGCTGTGATTCTGCAAAAACAATATCAAAAGAATATTGCCTCCACCCCAGTAAAAGATTGTGCACATACAGGAAATGTGTATTTAACAGTTGTGGAAACTGTAAATCTATTTAGCAATCGAGGAAAAACACTAATGAATCAATAACTGTCTCATGTATTGTGATGGGGACTGGGCCTTAGAGTGGATTGTTTCCACCTGGTGGCCAGGATAGGACTTTATTCTCACTACTCCTTATTGCACGTGTCTGTCTTGTTAATGCACTCATTACCATCAGCTAAGCCCTGTTGTCTAATCCATGTGTGTATAAGTGTATCCTCTTTTTCCCATTTTCTCTGTGTGTCAATGTTCTGCTGTCGCCAGTTTGTGAGAGACTGAGTAAGAGCTGGAGGAGTAAAATGTTAGATGTTTATGTAATTCCATGACTTCACCATGTATAGTGTTGTAGCATATTCATTTATTAAAACACATTCTGTGTTCTGTTGTTTCCACCGTGCCTATACCGTGTATCTACTATAGTAAGGGATGGTGGACATTGACAGTATGAGTTCTTATGCTTGTAAGCTCTGCCAGTAGGCACTCTGAATCTGTTGTTTCCACTGTGCCTATACCATGTATCTAGTATAGTAGGAGATGGTGGACATTGACAGTATGATGCTTGTAAGCTCTGCCAGTAGGCACTCTGATTCTGTTGTTTCCACCGTGCCTATACCGTGTATCTAGTATAGTAAGGGATGGTGGACATTGACAGTATGATTTCTTAAGCTTGTAAGCTCTGTCAGTAGGCACTCTGATTCTGTTGTTTCCACCGTGCCTATACCATGTATCTAGTATAGTAGGGGATGGTGGACATTGACAGTATGATGCTTGTAAGCTCTGCCAGTAGGCACTCTGAATCTGTTGTTTCCACCGTGCCTATACCATGTATCTAGTATAGTAGGGGATGGTCGACTTTGACAGTATGAGTTGTTATCCTTGTAAGCTCTGCCACTAGGCACTCTAAATCTCTTAAATGAAAATAAACATCTGCAAAGAGCACTCCTGAATTTTGCCTCCCTTATTACCAACTACTCCTTGTGACAAAAACAGTACAGTGTTCCAGAGTTTACCTTATAATGGTGCACTTCACATGTGCTTCTTCTCATTAGTACCTTTAATAAGGACATGCCCTGATTTGCCTGGGAATACGCTTAGAATAATATTTTTTAACTTTTTTATTTCACCCTAATTTAACCAGGTTAATTGATTGAGAACAAGATCTCATTTGCAATTGCAACCTGGCCAAGATAAGGCGCAAGTCAACATAAAGTTAAATACAAAGTACAAACATTCAAGTATTCAGTTACACATATATGGTTTGATTAAAATACTGTACATTCAGTGCAAATACAAAACATGTATGATCTAAAATAGAGAGGTAGATTATTTGGAATGTAAAGTGGCAGTAAAAGAGAAATAACACTAGGATAGTTAACGTGATGAACATGGCTGAAAATCGGTAAAATGCAAATTATACAGGGACAGCTGTGCAGTGGAATTTGTGCAAAATGTGTTAAACGTACAATATGTCGTTTTTGGCCGCCAGGGGGCTCTCAATCAAAACAATAGCAAAAGATGTACTTGGATGACGTCGGGAAGTACCGTAGGATCATGGGTTTTGTTATCGTTGTCAATGACAACCTTCCAATCTAGCGTCTCCGGCAGAAAAAAATGTTCACTGACAAAGTAATGTATTGCTAAAAATATTATAACTTTATTCACGTTATGTTTGGCGGTTCCCTGGAACATAGAGCAACTAGCGCAGTCAAAGGTTATATGACGCCATTGACGGGCGACAAAATGAAAACGTCCCGTGTCTTCGAATTATATTACCAATTTCTCTGGATTTGAAAGTTGGTGGAAACATTTAGAATAATGTAAGTACACAACTAAGAAATATATATAATATAGGTATAGTGATGTTTGCTTTTAATGCAAAGTATGTATTTTGTTATTGTTTTGATTGATATTACATATTGTACCTTTAAGGGTTGGATGAGGGCACAAGTGCATAAATGTAAAAGACAGGGGGTGGAGTCAACATGTGCAGCGGTCAGTCAGTAGATTTGAAACTAATGCTTTAAAAGTAGTGAAGGGGACGGTGGACTCGAGTTTCAGGGATTTTTGTAGATCGTTTCAATTATTAGCAGTGGAGAATTGGAAGGAGAGGCAGCCAAATGAGGTGCAGTGGGTGATGCTATAGATATTGTTGAGCTTAGGTATAGTGGTGTTTTGCCTAGCAAAGTCTTGTAGATAAGGTGGTACCAGTGGTTCAGGCGCTGGGTGTGTAATGAGGGCCATCCCACTAGTGAGTAGAGGTTGCAGTGGTGGGTGTTATATAGGGCTTTGGTAACAAAACGGATGGCACTCTGGTATACTACATCAAATTTCTTGGGAGAGTTTGAAGCAGTTCTGTAGACAACATCACCAAAGTCCAGCATTAGGAGGATGGTCATTTCGACAAGCAATCGGAAGCAAGTCCCTGCTTTAAATATGGACTGGTGATAGTTTATGTTGGCCTGGAAGGAGTGCTAGCCAGACCCCTAGGTATTTGTTATTTTCAACATATTCCAGCTCAGACCCATCCAGAGTGGTGATGCTTGGTTGGGCAGGCAGGTGCAGTGTGACCAGTTTAAGATCATGCATTTGTGTTCACCAGAGTATACAGTAACAACAGTTGGAGGCCATGGAAAGAAAATTGTATTTCACCAAAGCTCATCTGGCCAACGTAGGGCCAGAATATACGTATATAGAATGGTGTCTTCTGTGTAGAGATGGATAAGAGAGTTGTAATTGCATTTTCTCTCAGAACTAAAACCAAGACAACATTGTTATACTGTACAACATTTTCAAAGATAGATTGAACTAAGTACAGTAAATTTACATTATAGTCATTTTCATGGTTATCAAATGCAAATGAATGCAAACCATCTGTATGTTATGAAAATGTCTGAGGCAGAAGAGAATATATTGGAAGCTTTATGAATAATGTTCTTAAAGTAAGGTTTTATACCAGTTAATATAAAAAATGTATTGGTATTTAACTCAGGTATATAAAACAAAAAATATATTATTTGAGTACTTGCGTAGTGCAAAGCTTCTGTTACCCAGAATGACAGCATTAACCTGAGGTATTTGAATACTTGGAATGTGCAAATCACTTATCTCACAATGTAATATTATATCAACCTGTACATGAACTAGCGTCCCAGAGAATCATCAACGACCTGTCACCCAAAGCACAAACAGTCCAATCTAATTCCACAATGTAAAAATATTGTGATCATTCAACTTAAAGAGATTGCGGAAACATTTTGGATCAAATGTTTTTTTGTTTCCATCCAGAGGGATTTAGGTAAAATGTCTGTCACAATATATCTGTCACAAACACATTTTTACTCCCTGTTAATGATCTTGATAATTCCCATTTCTTATGGTGTGGCATTCTGTCACGAACTAGGTGTTGTTGTTTGTCAGAGCGTACTCCTGTTTCAAAATACATCATATAGTTTACTAACAGCACTTAGTGGTGAGGGAACTCTAGTAAATACATCTGTTATCCGTCAAGTCCTCCATAACTCATCAACACAAAAGGTAAATTCCAACATAGGACAGGGATGAAATCCTCCATGCCACAACCAACCCTCTGGAGCACTAGGTCTATATAGGCCCTTGATTACTAACTATGCACGGGTGTGGATCCTGATCTAAATCTCCACACATGCATAAAGCAACCAAGTAGTCCATATTTCCCCTGTGTCCAGAAGGTGGCGCACCAGACCATAACAATCCCAAACACCACACTCAAATATTAAATTGTCCTTAAACCCATTAACTCAGCTAAACCCCAAAAAATATTACATTGAATCCAACATAGTTCAGTTTTTACACAACTTCCCAAACGTCCCTGAAAGTTGTGACATTACCCCCCCTCAAGGCGTGGCTGGCTCCAGGTGCAAGAAGGGCAGGGTCTGGAGGGCGCCCCAAGCCCCACCAGCCAGAGCGGGCTGTCAGGGTAGAGCAGTAGGGCAGACCCTCCGTCAGCAGTGAAGGACAACTCCCCACAGGCAGCCAGAGCTCCCCATCAGGCCCCAGCCCAGGTGGGGGTTCTGCCGGTGGGCCAGGCAGCCAGCGTAGTCTCCCTTGAACTGAAGCGGCAGGTAATAATGGTGGTGTACCAGACCCTTGTGGTGGCTTAGCAGACCCCACTTATGGTGTAGCAGACCCTGGTGGTGGCGTTCCAGACACTGGTGGTGGTGTAGCAGACCCCGATGGTGGCATCGCCGCTTGCAGCTCAGTGTCAGTTGCATGCCTGGAGGTAGAAGACCCGTGCAGCTCTGGATCATGCGCCTTTGCATCAGTCAAACTTTCCTGTTAGGGGTAGGCGGTGTTAGAATTGGTTTATTGCTAATCTAGTACAAAATTTTACTACAAAACAATATAAACATTTTCATGAACAACTATTTGTAATGTATACTGTCGGCCGCAGCCTAAAGTAGCTACCCAATTTAAACAGTGAAACCGATTTGGGACAAAATTACAGAAAAAAGTAGCAAAATGTTTTATTAAATTGTTTTCTTTGGAAAAATGCAAGTAACTCTTTATTTGGTTCTTTTTTATTTTATTTAGTGCATAAGGCACAGTGTACAGACAAGACGGGCAGACATACACAAATTACTACAGTAAATTGCGACAGAACCAATGATGTTTACTTTAAGCCCCGTCCCTGTGCAAGTAGGACAAATAAAACCAAAGATTAGTTCATGCAAATGTTTTACATGAATCATCAGCCATGGCTGTATGGCACTCTGATCTACAGCAATACCAATTCTCCAGGGGTATGCAACCTTTTGAGCACAACTGTATGAACAGACTTTGTATCTTTGAGTTCACCTACTTTTGAAAGATAAGTTCATGCAAATTCAACTTGCAGGCGTTGACACTGGGATATATTGTAAAGCTGCAAATCTGAACTAGGATTATCATTCAGTCTACCAACTGGTCTCTGTATCTTCATCGTGTTCTCTGTAGTGTTCAGTCTCCAGTCTACCAACTGGTCTCTGTAACTTCATCTTTGTCTCTGTAGTGTTCAGTCTCCAGTCTACCAACTGGTCTCTGTAACTCCATCTTTGTCTCTGTAGTGTTCAGTGTTCAGTCTCCAGTCTACCAACTGGTCTCTGTAACTTCATCTTTGTCTCTGTAGTGTTCAGTCTCCAGTCTACCAACTGGTCTCTGTAACTTCATCTTTGTCTCTGTAGTGTTCAGTCTCCAGTCTACCAACTGGTCTCTGTAACTTCATCTTTGTCTCTGTAGTGTTCAGTCTCCAGGTGATGATGAGGGTGTTGAAGCTTCTCTCTACTCTCCTCCTCCTCTCTCTCCTTCCTCCTGGACTTTCTCATGTGGTGAACAAGTTCAGTAAAAATAAAGATTGTGAGAAGTTCTTTTTGGAGGGGAAAACTCCAAATATTCATGGTATTTTGGTTAAAGGTGATGTTAAAAACAAGGACCGCTACAAGCCTATTTGCCAGTTTTACCAGAATGCCTACAGGTTTGCAACTCTCTATGACACAACCAACAGGATTCCGGTGTTCTCAGCCTACATCTACACTGGTAGTGATGGAAAGGTACTAACTGAGGAACCTCTGAAGATAGAGCCACAGGTACAGCTCTTGTTCTTTTATATTATATTACAAACATAACAATTGAATTGTTTACTGCTGTAACACAGACTTAGCAACTATACTAGTTCAGGCAGGAAACACCATGTGATATTACCAACACTTTAAAATAGAAATAACATGACCGGGGTCCGTGTGGCGTAGGGTGCTAAGTTGCTGCACTGAAGGGCCAAGTTTCACAATGATAGTCAGAGGTTCGAGCCTGACTTTGGCTTCTCCAACTTTTCTTCTCACAGGATTTGGGTTAGATAAATTGGATTATTTATCTTGTTACGTCACTCTCCAACAACTCCTTGTGTGCAGATCAGGAACCTGTAAATTCAGTAACAGACGTATAGTTGGCAGGATCAGTAGTGGGAATTAAAAAATAAAGGAATAACATGAACAATCATACATGAGATGACTCAAGTTTTGGCATATGAGTCTGTATCTCAGGGGAAACTATGGATGTGAAAACGTGATAACGATATCCAGTAGTTAATATTTATGCAGAAATATAGAGAATTCTAAAGTGTTCACAAACCTTCAAGCACCACTGTGTGTACAGTATTACTTCTATTTACAACATGTACATAATGTATGACTAACACAAATGAGCAATGAGCTAGTTAGTCCCAAATCACAACAGGACAACATAGAACCAAACAGGTGGAGGCTGCTTGGTTTTCTAATGAGGAATACAGATTGATGACAGGTGTGCTGTAATCAGCTCACATTGACTGAAACTCCTTCGCTCATAGGACTTTTAGTAATTGAAAAGTGTTCTCCAGGCAGATCTGCCTTGGAGGCAGAATTGAATGGTTGATTCAAAACTGAGGGCGGAACTCACATTAAGTTTAATTTTGATTTATAATTACGATTTATACAAATATATAGCACATGATTACATTTTAACACTCCAGTGTGGTTGAGGTTAGGGTTAAGGTTAGGTGTGCGGATAGATATGATTAAAAACTGAGAAAACTATGCTCATGTGCACATTTCCTATGTCATGTGAGGTCCGCCCTCAAATTTGAATCAACCAATCAAATGACTACTGCCTTCAAGGCAGATATGCCTGGAGAACACTTTCAATAACTAAAAGTCCTATGAGCGACCCTACAGAACATGTCTCAGGTTCCCTGTCTGAACTGCTCCACATATTTTTTGCCTCATAGTATACTTTTCCAGAGCAAAGACAACTGGTTTTCCCCTTGTTGAAATAATAAAAATAAAATAAAAGAGATTACAATGTATGGGAAACTGTGAATCAATACAAATATGACTGTTTCTGCAGCTCAATGGTGATAAGGACAAGTCCATGGCAATGGAGAACTATGAACACCAGGCTGGGAACCAGGACTACTATGACTCAACGGTGTCCAAACTTAAGTATTTATGCATCAGATGACAACATCAAGAGGTCCAGTTTTACCTTGACCAATATTGTACCGCAAGCAGCGACCATGGATGAGGACACTTGGAGTACTATAGTGACAAAGGTCAAAGAGGCTCTGGATAAATGTTTAGATGATAAAATAAATATCAAAGCCTATGTGGTGCCCAGTGTTGATCCAGTGAACAGGCTTAACAACAGAGTGAACGTACCCTCCAACATGTGGACAGCCTTCTGCTGTTACAACGCCGCGGCCAAGAAGTGGGTCTCCGACGCACACTGGCTGGGCAAAACAGACGAGCAAACCTTGCCACACCTAGATGCCGTGCTAACAGCTTTCTACAAAGGTGAGGTTAAGGTGTTTCCACAAGAGAAGTGTTTAACAGGCATTGATAAAGGGAAAACCTTCTTTGGAAAATTGTTTGGTCAACATGCTATGTGAAATGCAATTGGATTTTCTACTATTAACAATCTTTTAGTAGAATATCAACAAACTATAAGCTTATTGGGTTTACACAATTTTATCAAAGTGCATACTAATTGTGTTTATGGGAATAAAACCAGTTGCTAAATTTATTGGATAAAGTTAAACTGAGGGTTTTGAATATACTGTATAAGTTAAAAGGATGGCATTGCTTTATGATCCACCCTTGATTTTGCTTTTGGTTCCTTATTAAATGCTATTGAGTATCAACATAATAAAAACTGACTTCATATTGTGGATTGATGTTGGTGTCTTGTGTGTTTACTGTGTAGTTAGAAGTAAGAAAATATGACACAAGGCTGTATTCAAGCAGTTGGTTATTTGATTCAGTTTGAATTTTAGTAAAATAGAAAATGAACATGGGTTACAGCTCCAGTGAGGAACTCTCACCTGCTTTTTTCACAATTTTTTATTGTTGACTCAAGTTTAGTATATTGTCACATGTACAGGAGACACAGATGTTTTTGCGTGTACAGTAAAAATGTTGTGCCACGGCTCAGCAATGCAGTAATAATAGTAAAACAAGACCAGTACAGTATAACTAGCCACTTCATTAGCTACACATTGACAGTACCATGTTTGCTTCAGCTTTGCCTTAACTCTTCATGACATAGATTCAACAAGGTGCTCGTAACACATTGCTTAGAAATTTCGGTCGATATTAACATTATTGGATCATGCAGTTGCTGCAAATTTGTCGGCTGTACTTCTGTGAGGCAAATCTCCCTTTCCACCACGTCCAAAAAGTGCTTCATTGGATTGAGATCTGGTTCTGTTCAAGAAACCAGTATGGGATGATGTGAGCTTTGTGACATGATGTGTTATACTGCTGGAAGAAGTGATAAGGAGATGGGACACTGTGCTCATGAAGGGATGGACATGTTCAGCTACAATACTCAGGTAGGCTGTGGCATTCAACCGATGATGCTCAATTGGTACTGTAACCGTATCAGAATTTCACCCACATGGGACAGGAAGAATGTTTAGGTGTTTTCGTGGCCTTTAGTCAAACCCAGTTCAAACACTTGAAAAAAAAATCAAACACGCGCAACATGTCTGCATTAGGCTGGAATGGAGAACATCGTCCCTGACCAAAAAAATCTACGCTATGTACACGCTACATCATGATCGCTATGTACACCCTACGTCATGATCTTCATATGTTCATATTTTACATGATATGGTTTTATAAAGTGGTTTCCTCTGAACGTAATTCATGCGATTTTGGGCTCCAGGCTCCCCCTGACTGTCCTTATACTGTGGAGGTTAGAGTGTACATCAACTATTCTACACTACATCCGCATAACCATCTGTGTCGTCCTTTGTCTTTCCACTTGTTGAGGGGAGGGGCTTTCTCATTCTGCTCTCTTCGCCAGCTCTCTCCTCTCCTGGTCGTTAGAGAGCATCCATAGCCAATCCTTCACCCTAAATAGAGAAAGAGTGTAACATCCAGCCCTAGTGGGCTGGTTATGGACTTCCTTTTGGTTTAGTGTCTTTTGTGGTTTTGTCTCCCTTGTTGCTTTCAGTGTTTACACTGTGGATTTGTTGGTTAGATTCATTCCTCATGTGTCCTCATTGTTATTTGCCCTGTGTGTGTTGGAGTTCAGGTTCCTCCCCAATGTGTGGTATATGCCTCCCTCTTGTGCCCCTGTTGTGTATTGCATGTTCCCACCTCTCACTCCCATGTCTTGTCGCATGTTTCATGTTAACCAATAGATCACGGTGTAGTTAATTTCCAAGTCCAGGTGTTTTACATTGTCTTGTTAGTATGTGTATTTAGGTTTAGTGTTTGGTCTTGTCTCTTGTCGTTCAATGTATCCTGTGACGTGTCCTGTTCCTGTGTTCCAGTGTTTCCTTTTATTTATATACGCTTCTCCCCTCGTGGCAGTACTTGGTTACTAGCTTAATAAAAGTGTTGCATTATTGAACCCTTCGCGCCTGTCTCGGACTATCTTGGAGGATACGTGACACAGAGAAATAAAAACATTTGTGTGCCTGTTGGTGTAATTAATGTGCCCCTGGACCCACACCTTCACAGTGCTAAGGGGCCCAATGTGTGCCAAGAATATATGCCATTATACCACCATCACCAGCCTGAACAGTTGATCGAGACTCATCAGACCAGGCAATGTTTTTTCAATCTTCTATTGTCCAAAATGTGGAGGGCCCGTGCAAATTGTAGCCTCAGTTTCTTGTTTTTAGCTGACATACTCAACCAGCCTGTCTGGCACCAACAACCATGACACGTTCAAGGTCACTGAAATCACCTTTCTTCCTCATTCTGATGCTTGGTTTGAACTTCAGCTGATCGTCTTGAACATATCTACGTGCCTAAATGCATTTACTTACTGCCACTTGATTGGCTGATCAGATATTTACATGAATTAATATTTACATTACGTTAAACATGTGTACCTAATGAAGTGGCCGGTGAGTGTATGTGCACAGTACTATATGTGCGCCACATGTATTGGCACCCCTTAATCAATGGAAATCATTTTATTAAGCCTTTTTATAACAGCAGTTGTCACAAAATGCTTTGACAGATACCCGGCCTAAAACCCCAAAGAGCAGATAACAAGTGATGCACAGTGGAAAAAGTCCCTAGTAGGTGGGACCTAGAAAGAAACCTAGAGGGGCCGCACTCAAGGGGGTGGCCAGTCATCGTCAGGCTCTACCGGGTTGGAAATCTGAAAGGTACACTACATATTGTATTAAGGCCATATTGTTTATCAGTGTTCAGTTGGTGTCTATAAAAAAAGATGGGACTGGGTGGACTGTGACCATAGTGTTTGTGTAGCATCAACACAGTTCGGTGGTGTTGGTGAAGGGTTTGGGTCCTCCTAGGATCAACATGACATCAGAAACATTAGAATGGGCTGTCTAGCATCTCCATGTAACATGGACCCCAAAAATAAATGTACCAACTGCCTCTTGTCTTCTGTTATATACCAATTAAATTTAAGTGGTGATTGAGGCCCGGTTTAACCTGGATATAAACGTAGTAATGTGAGTTTCTATCAGCCTCCATCCAAAGGACAAAGGAAAGACAGAGATACATGTTGATGGTTTTAACAAAAAAATGAGAATTGTCAGATAGAATAGTTTTCATCTCAGGTTTGATACTCTGGATTTTAGTGCAGAGACTGCCCCCGAGTTTGATTTTAATATTCACCATTCTATTTAGACAGACAAAGGTTAAAAAGAGTCCGGGACCAGATGACATTGGTGACCAGATTCTGCAGTCGTGCCGATAAACTTAGTAGCATTTTTCATCAAACTTTTATGCTCTCACTCAAACTACAGAGGGTTCCGACACTGGAAGAAAGCGATTGTGGTTCCAGAGGCATGTCACGTTAATCTGGATCTGAGCATTGTGGGTTGGAGAATAGACTTCCTGTCAGGCAGGTCACAAAAAGCTGAGAGTAAATTGGGTTCTGTCTAAGCAGCTTGGTTCTTACACCGGATCCCCACAGGTGAATACCTATGTACATGTGCTGTTTTTGTTTTTTATTTTTCATACAATTGCTAAGATTTCAAACACACTTCTTTCACATTGTCATTATGGGGAATTGTTTGTCTGTCGTGATTTAGCTCATAGGCAGGTGAATAAACATAAGATCAGTTATGCTGGGTTCATAGGTAGGGAAACACTAACATAGGTAGAGTTTAACAATAAAGGATATTTATTAAAGTAAATATACTCTGGGTGAAACCAAAACAATTGCACTAGGCAGAAGTAACTTAAATAACTGAAGCGCCTAAACTGGATGAACTA
>JACXGM010025967.1:0-15076 GCA_016801145.1 Umbra pygmaea | reverse complement strand
TATAAACCCTGTTTAGAATTATAAACATCAGACAGTGTTATAAACCCTGTTTAGAATTATAAACATCAGACAGTGTTGTAAACCCTGTTTAGAATTATAAACATCAGACAGTGTTATAAACCCTGTTTAAAATTATAAACATCAGACAGTGTTGTAAACCCTGTTCTTTACCATAACATTACAAAGACTAAATTAATTGATGATGGAATACCTGAAAAACCACTCTAGATTTCTCCAGTAGATACGTCCTCATGTTGGCCCCAATGATCTGATATCTTCTGTCAAAGCTTATCTCTGTGTACTTCCCAAAGCGACTGCTGTTGTCATTCCGGTTGGTCTTGGCGTTCCCGATGGCCTGGGAAAAATAGTCAACCAGATGAAATAATGAACAACACAATGATACCTCTGGCAGGAAATAGCTCAATAACCTTCATGCATTAACCTGTTCCTCATTCCTAACCTTGATCTCAATAACCTTCATGCAGAAGATCTCTTTGCACTAATTGTACATGTACTTACATCTACCTCATTCAACTTCAACTGTATTTCGACTTTATTTTTTATTTTTCGTCCTTACTGTACCCTTTGTGTAATTCTTGTGTATTTGTATTTATGTGTAACTCTGTCTGTACTTGCACCTTTTTGCTTTATTTTGGCCAGGTCGCTGTTTTAAATGAGAAATTGTTCTCACCGTGCCCACCTGTTTAAATAAAGGTTAAATAAAATAAAAAAAATAATGCATTAACCTGTTCCTTATTCCCAGGGCTGCTGACAGGAGTCTCTGGGCCCAGGACAAACTCCACATTTTGGGCCCCCCGCAAAAAAAATAACTGTGCAAAAACATAATTTGGGGCCCCCTTCAGGACTGGGCCTGGGACAACATACCCGATTGTCCCCCCCTGCAACATACCCGATTGTCAGCTGCCCTGCTCATTCCTATCCTCGATCTCAATAACCTTCATGCATTAACCTGTTCCTCATTCCTATTTTCGATCAATAACCTTCATGCATTAACCTATTCCTCATTCCTATCCTCGATCTCAATAACATTCATGCATTAACCTATTCCGCATTGTCTTCTAAGTTTTAACTCAAACACAAATACTAAACTGGCAATTGCCTTTTTATATATTGCGGATGGATTACACATGGAATACATACAGGTACATAAAAACACCTCGGTAATTGGGTTGGATTACATATTAATTACATACAGCTATATTAAGACACCTCTGTAATTGGGTTGGATTGCGTATTAATTACATACAGGTACATTAACACACCTCTGTAATTGGGTTGGAGGCCAGAACTTTGTCTTCCACATGTGTTTTGCTCCCTGACTTGCTGACCATGGCAAAGTATCTCATGGCGTATCTGGCCGACACAGTCTTGCCTGCTCCAGACTCACCACTTACGATGATAGACTGGTTCTTGTTGTTTCTAAGAAAAGACATGTCAAGTACCTGAGTATTAGTTACAATCGTACAAAACACTGTTCTCAAAAAAGATATCATCTTGAATTAAAGTCTCCTCACCGTCTCAGGAATATCACCACCAATCACAAATCAAAACAAATTTCAGGATTGAAGTCTTTGGGAAGAGGATGTGTAACCCAAGTCAAAAAAGGGTTACTAGGAAAAATACCAGTCAGTACTGTAGCAGCAGAGTATTGATAAAAGGGAAAATTCACTTTTAGGGTTTAATTTACAGAAAAACTCTAGCGAGCAAATCAAATAATTTGGTTCTGAGTGGGTCCGGCCTTTCAATTACCTTTCAGAGGTGCGAGTTCCATTTGTACAGAGCGATACGATAATGATTCAGAGTCACAGAGATTTAAAGAGAAGAGTTTGAAGGTGATCCTTATAGACAAACCTGTTGGTTGTTTCATCGACTGTTTAAACATGTTATTGACTTGCAAGGTGGGAAGTTCGTAGCTGGAAGGAGACTTCATATGGATGATCAAGTGACTGAAAATGCCCTTTAACATTATTTAATCCTATAGATACAGAAAGTAGTATACATAACATGTTCTGTTATTTTATATATATATATATATATATATTCTGACCTCCAGTTGAATACGAATACCACGAGAAATAAAAACAAATTGTAAAACTCTGCACTGTTTCACTCGGCATCAATCAGCCCCCCACTCCAATATGAATTCACAGAACCATAACGACAAGGACCAATCACAATCTGTTAAATTAAAAATATTCTCCTGATGCCAGCACACAACAAGCACCTGTACAAGCACCCCCACAAGTGAGACACTTGGGGCGAATCTAGCGGGGCTATGCAAATTTCCGGGAAGTGGCTGTTATATTTAATTTTATAATATATAACATACACCAATGACCACCTGCCTAATATTGTGTAGGTGCCTCTTTTACTGCCAAAACAGCCCTCATCCATCAAGGCATGGATTCCACTAGACCTCTGAAGGTGTGCTGTGGTATCTGGCACCAAGACAGAAGCAGATCCTTTAAGTACTGGAAGTTGCTCGGTGGGGCTTCCATGGATCCGACTTCCTTGTCCAGCAAAACCCACAGATGCTCGATTGGATTGAGATCTGGGGAATTTGGTGGTCAAGTCAACACCTCAAACTTGTTGTTGTGTTCCTCAAACATTACGTTTTTTTACATTTTAGTCATTTTGCAGATGCTCTTATCCGGAGCAACTTACTGTAAGTACAGCGACATTCTTCCTGGGGTGACTTAGCATGAAGTGCCTTGCCCAAGGACACAACAACATTTGGCACAGCTGGAAATCAAACCGGCAACTTTCCGACTACTAGCCCGACTCCCTACCCATAATCATGCTGAGAGGACACCTCCATCAGAGAATACCGTTTCCATGAGAGTTTCCATGGTCTGTAACCTACATGCTTATGTACGTGGTATAATGTATGTCAAAGTAACATCCACATGAATGGCAGGACCCAAGATCCCAGCAGAATATTGCCCAAACATCACACTGCCTCCGCCAGCTTGCCTTCTTCACATAGTGCATCCTGGTGCCATGTGTTCCCCAGATAAGAGACACACACGCACACGGCCATCCACGTGCTGTGAAAGAGACACTCATTAGACCAGGCCACCGTGGTCCAGTTCTGATGCTCATGTGCCCAAATTAGGCACTTTTGATGGTGGACAATGGTCAGCATGGGCACCATGACTGGTCTGTGTCTACGCAGCCCAATACGCAACAAACTGCGATGCACTGTGTTTTCTGACACCTTTCAATCAGAAAGCGCATTCCCATATTTTAGCAATTTTAGCCACAGTAGGTCATCTGTTGGATCGGACCACACGGGCCAGCCATGGCTGCCCATGACCATGTTGACGGGTTCACCGCTTTTCCTTCCTTGGACCACTATTGATAAGTACTGACCACTGCACACTGAGAACACCCCATTAGAGCAGCAGTTTTGGAGATACTCTGACCCAGTCATCACAATTTGGTCCTTGTCAAAGTCGTACAAATACTTACGCTTGTTCATTTTTCCTGCTTCTAACACATCAACTTTGAGGACAAAATGTTCACTTGCTGCCTAAAATTTCCCACCCACTGACAGGTTGATGAGATTATCAGTCTTATTCACTTTTACACCTGTCAGTGGTCATAATGTTAAGGCCGATTGGTGTACAGTGCAGGTATTCACAGCGCTTCACCTTTTCCACATTTTATGTATCAATCATGTGTAAATAAAAGTTAGGAACCACCAGGACTCTTCCTAGAGCTGGCCGCCCAGCTAAACTGAGCGATCAGCAAAGAAGGGCCTTAGTCAGGGAGGTGACCAAGAACCCGATGGTCACTCTGACAGAGCTCCAGCGGTTCTCTGTGGAGAGAGGAGAATCTTCCAGAAGAAAAACCATCTCTGTTGCACTCCACCAATCAGGCCTGTGTAGTAGACTTGCCAGATGGAAGCCACTCCTCAGTCAAAGGCATGTGTGAGCCCATCTGAAGTTTGCCAAAAGGCACCTGATGGACTCTCAGACCATGATAAACAAAATTTGCTGGTCTGATTAAAAAAAAAGCTTGAACTCCATGGCCTGAATGGCAAGAGTCATGTCTGGAGGAAACCAGGCACCGCTCATCACCTGTCCAATACCATCCCTACAGTGAACCATTGTGGTGGCAGCCTCATACTGTGGGCATGTTTTTCAACGACAGGAACTGGGAGACTAGTCAGGATCGAGGGAAAGATGAATACAGCAAGGCACACAGACATCCTTGCTAAAAACCTGCTCCAGAGTGCTCTGGACCTCAGACTGGGGCGAAGGTTCATCTTCCAACAGGACAATGCACCTAAGCACACTGCCAAGATAACAAAGTAGTGTCTACAGGACAACTCTGTGAATGTCATTGAGTGGCACAGCCAAAGCCTAGACTTGAACCAGGTTGAATGAGATCTCTGGAGAGATCTAAAAAAATGGCTGTGCACCGACACTCCCAATCCAACCTGATGGAGCTTGAGAGGTCCTGCAAAAAAGAATAGGAGACACTGCCAAAAATGGGTGTGACAAGCTTGTAGCATTATATTCAAAAAGACTTGAGTCTCTAATTGATGATAAAGATGCTTCAACAAAGTATTGAGCAGAGGCTGTGAACACTTATGTACAGAAAAATGTTAATAAATTTCATTTGATTAAGATTTTAAACACACTTCTTTCACGTTGTCATTATGGGGTATTGTTTGTAGAATTAAGGGGAAATAATACATTTAATCCATTTCGAAATAAGGCTGTAACATAACAAAATGTGGAAAAAGTGAAGAGCTGTGAATACTTTCTGGATGCAATGTATGTCTGAGTACAGGCCGTGGAGGACGAGTGCACAGTTTTTTTCACGATGCCGTGGCCAAGGCGGCCTTTACTTAGACCGTCCGTTCAGGAAATCCCACGAATCTCCTGATGGCCAATTCAATCCTACTTCTGCCCCCGTGTCAGCTTCTTTGTAGATGGCAGTAGGTTTTATACACATTCTTGTACATAGCTCCATTCACTTTCTAATTTTTTCTGACTAGTGCTTTAGTGCCTAACAATGAAAAACATCCTAATATCATGATACTGCCACCATCACACTGCACAGTCTTGGTATTGTTTGGGTTATGTGATGTAATGCTTAATGGCGTAAAGCTTTACGCCATTAAGTTCAATATAAGATTTGGCCGATCACAGCATTCTTTGCCACATGGCAACAGAATCTCCACAGTGTTTTTTGTCACATTTCAATTAGTATTTAAGGTGGACCGTCTAGGGTAATGGCTTTCTTATTACCAAACATTCATCCAAGCAATGTTTGGAGAGTGCTGGATAAGAAATTTTTAAATGCAACAATCTTGGCCATAAAAGTCTGTCAGCGTTGCCATTGTCCTCTTTGTGGCCTCTCTGATCAGCCTTCTACATTGTGCTCTGTCACCCAGTCTAGATCACCTGATCTACATGAGGTCTTACTTCTGTAATTCACCTTTCTCTTATTAATAATAGTCTTTACCCTGTTCCAAGAGATATTCAAGGCCTTTGAAATCGTGTTTACCCATCCCTTGTTCTGTCTTTCCACAACTGCATCCTTTAATTGTTCTGAAAGAACATTGTGGCTACTGGTGGAGTGTTTGCTTTACAATTCCCTTCCCAACACAGGGAACGAAAGGACACTGAAAAATGTATCCTGAAAGCACATGAATCAATGCAGATAGAACATAGGCAGATCATAGCTATAGATAGAGAAATAACAAGGAAAACAGACATAATTGGTAATACATCTCACGTTTATTGTACCTGGCCATCTGTTTGTAAGCCTCCTCTGCCACAGCGAAGATGTGAGGGTCCATATCGCCCATGTTCTGTCCACTGTACGCATGGATGACGGCATCTCCATAGATGTGAAGTTGTTTGTAAGGATTAACTGCAACCAGGATGATGCCTGAACATGTGGTGGAGAAAAACACTGAAAAGCATGGTCCTATAATAACATCCAAGCGGATCCTTGCTTCCTTTAGTATGACAGCTTAAAATAAATCTTCTCTCTGAGAATATTTTTTCGTGACTCAGCAAGTACACATTACACTCAAGGCAAAACCTAATGTTGACACCTAGGAGTGACATTGAAATTCCATCCCAGCAGACTAAAAGTAAATCAAGATAACATCGTTTGTGGAGAGGGAGGATATTTCCTTTAGTACCACAGTAGGTGTAGATGATTTTAGACTCCACAAAGCGCACTCTGAGGTTGTGAAGGACGGCTGGCTCATGGAGGTAGCTGAGAGCAGTGAGGTCATTCTCGCCAACCAGTATGTCAGGGTTGCGCAGGTGAGGAAGTTCAGGACTGGCTGAGTTTAGGGGGTACAGGATCTCCTACAACATAACCAGTGGTGGTGAACACTCACAAGCAAAACATTGTGGTGTAACTGTGTAATCACATCAGAGCTTGCATATTTGGTATGGCTTGTTTTCTTTTGTCTTGTCATTCAGATTGCATTTCACATGTAATACAGATTAAAAAGTGGCTAAATATTTTAGGATTTTGGATTGTAATTTGATCATCCAAATGCTGGACACATATCCTGCAAGGTGTATTTTGGAACTCACATAACCTCTAAGGTAAATTATGGAACTCGCTACGTCTCACACAACGTAATACCTCATCAATGGCTATATTCAAGACCCAGTTAAAGACATCTATTTAACATGCATTTTGTATGATGTGATTATTTGTATCCATGTGACTGTAATGTGTGTCTGAGTGTCTGGGTGTTTTGTAATGTATAATGTAAAGCTGCCTTGAGCTATGGAAAGGCGCTATATAAATAAAACTGATTCTTCTTCTTCTATTACATTTAAAATGTAAATTCAAAACAATTAGGTTAGAAATTAATCCATTAATTATAATCCACATATAATTCTAGACCTAAATCTGGGGTATGTTCATAACATTACTTACAGTGCCATCCTCAAGTTGCAATTCTAACGTTTCATCTCCAGGTTTGAAGTCTCTAAGAATCTCAGCTGACTTCCAGACATGGTCTGTATCAGGTATCCATACTCTGTTGAACTGAAATAGTTAATTTGTTATTGAATGTGTTTACAGTATGTATCGTCACAGTTGTTACCCATCACATTATAAGACAATGTTAATTAGCATCCTACGCAATTTTAAATACTGGCAACTAACATGATGCAATATTGTTAACGTATTCGTGTTTAATGTAATAGTAGTATTTGTAAGATGCCCGACTAATTCCAAACTCTCCGAATATCTAGCGTGGTAGGCTACCATATGTCAAAGGCAATAAGGGTGGTCGAGGCTTATGCTCATTAAGACTCCGTGGTCAAAGAAAAATCATTTATTTATCCAAAATCATGGATTTCAGGGCATGTCTATTTTCAGAGTAAATGCCTAGTTTTAATAAAAACGAACTTTTTATTCCACAAACACTTAACAATTAATTATAGCTTCTCAACAAGCGTATTTTCTCAACAGGAAAAGCCAGAATTATTTAAACTAAGACAATCAAACTGCAGTTCAGTACAGAAGAAACGTAATCTGTAACCGTTAAAAAGGTGCCGATGGAGAGCAGTAAGATTGAATGACTTCAAAACATTGCTATCATTTTCTTTGATTTAATTCCCTCACCTTCGTATACAATTCCGACAAAGCCATGGTAAAGCTTAACAATCCGTGCGATTAGCCTAGAACATATTTTCTTTCCATACTGTATTCCTTATGTTATGAATGTGAATTTCCATATTTCAGCCCATTTGTCCTCCACTGGTATGTGAATTTACACAAACTTTCTTGCGTCTGTCTCACCTGTGCGGTGGACTTTGCTCCCTTCGTCCCGCCCATCAGTCTTGTGACAGGAGCGACGTTTCCCTTGACTTTAGGGGTGTGTTCATTTGAACAAGGACTCATACAACAATAGAAACCGGATACATACCTCAGCAATACTTTGGTTGTTAGGGTGATTCCATGGCATCGATAACACTATGCTCGGTCTGAGACCGTTTGATATTCGATATGTGACAGATATTCAGACATTCAAAATCAATAGCTCGCAAACGATTTATGCTACCAAAGGTCTCTTTATGCAATAACAAAGGTGTATAACACTGCACAAGTATAGTATTGCTTTCCCACATTTTGCCGCAAACATTGAAACCGCAAAATATATGAATGGCAACGTCGTGGGCAATGCTTCACAAGGAACCTTCAATAAAGTGCATCATCGCAAAGACATTTAGACAATTTAGTTAAAATTAATAGCTCACTCATCACATGACCTATATCACTTAAAACAATATTGTTTTCTGCAGAGGGATGGGCCCAGGGGCGTTTCTAGGCATAGGCAACCTAGGCGGTCTAGGGCGATATTTGCTTGGGGGCGCCGATTGGGCGCCACCCCCCCACCCTTAAAAAATATATATAATTTGTATGGGGGCAATCAATTATTATGTATTTTTATTTTAGTTATTAAAAAATAAAACTCCAGACTTATTTATTTGTTATGAGAGACATGATATTGACGACTCAACAGACAGTGTTGGCACAGGACTATCGAACGGACAGGTGTGACCACGCTGGGTGTGACGTAAGTGTCGAACGCCTGTTGACAGTTCATTGTTGAACATTTCTGGCTGCGGTTCTGTAAGTGTCAAAGCCATGGGGGGCACAGATTAGAAAGAAGAGGAAAGATTAGGAAGAAAGGAAACAGGACTGTAGTGGGGTGTTTTTATGGACATTTTGAAAAGCATCTGTCCGCAATATAGCTATTTTGCAATACGTACTATATTTGCCAAAATTAAAATCTCTTCTCAAACCAAAAAATCGATTTCAAGCAAAGCAGTCCAAAGACCAACATGAATGGATATAAATATGGGCATATTTGTCTAGAACACATTCATCTGCCTATATCGTAATAACGACGAGGTACTTTTTAAACGGAAAAAATTTTACCCTGAACTTTATTCGGTCCCTTCTCGTTTTCATCACAGTTATATCTGTCCTTCAGACAGATATTTAAGATAAGATGGAAAAGCACCTCACCATTGATTCACGTGGTGCATTGGTTTAATTAAATATACATTGTCAATATAGATTCATACATGCATTTGTTTCATACATATACGTTGTCATTTGGTTGCAACGTGCATTGTGGATAATATGCTATGCAAGCAACCGCTTGACAACATCAATGCGACTGGTTGCCTTGCCATCCCCTTTATTTTAGTATCTCTGTTTTCACACAGGAAACAAGCATGTAGATATTTTTCAGGTTCGACATGATGCTTTTTAATGCCTAATTGCCTATACTTGTAAAACTGCTTGAAATGCTGATACCGCGGTTTTGTTATTGTGTTTTAATTTAAAATGTACTTATCCAGCCAGATAATCATTTTGTTTGCTAAATTAATAACTACTATGATGTAAGCTAAATGAAATCCATGATACATATTTTAATATATATATTTGCCTTATTTTAATAGTATACACCTCTGGAAAAAAATGTAAGATCACTTCAAAATCAAAAGTATCTATGGTTGTATCACATACGGTATATGTGTTTTTGTAAAGTGAAAATTTGTATATTCCATAAACTACTGACAAAATATCATTATTCCGATAATTTATTTACAGACATGGTCAAAATAACAATAAAAATGCAGTTTTATCAGAACTCGAATAATGCAAAAAAAACAACAGCACAATACTAATCTTACTAAATTTAGGAAGAGTACAGAAATCAATATTTGGTGGACAAATATTTGTATAATAAAAATAATTGTCTTTCATGCATCTTTGCATGCTCTCCAACAGTCTTTTACATTGATGTTGGGTGACTTTGCCACTCCTGATGCAAAACTTTGCACTGTTTTATGGCTTGTGACCATCCATCTTCCTCTTGATCACATTCTAGAGGTATTCACAAGGGTTAATTTAAGAAAAATTAGCTGTGGTCTCTTAACATTTCAGAGCTCTATGTATATCATAGGAATGTGCTGTTTGGGAAAGCATCTGTATCCGTTGGCTGGGCCCTGGAGACCTACAGTACCTCTACTGTACAGGTTCCGCTCTGCCTGAGTTCATTACAACACCATTTTGACTACAATAACGTCCTGGTGCACATTAGGTAAAATTATGCAGCCACAACTAGCTTTGCCTTTTTTTGTCAACTTCCTGTATGGTTAACACCCACAGCAGCAGTTACCCAGTGCAGACACCAGTCAGATTGAACAATATCACTGAGAATTAACATATAGTAGGCATTCATAGAAACGAGAAAACATTGTTGAAGATGTCTAATGCCATCTATGCAAACACAAAAATGAACAAGGTGAAGTTAAACAAAAAGAAAATTAAGGACAGAATGGTAGATATCTACATCGATGTAGAAGGACCAGGAGACAAGAGCTCAGGTAATACGGGTTCATTTATATTGGCAGGCAAGGCAAGGCAAGGCAAGTTTATTTATATAGCACATTTCATACACAATGGCAATTCAAGGTACTTTACATAAACAGGAAAACATAAAAATTTAAAACAGATTAAAGATAAAGTTAACGCAATTAAAGTAAAAGTGAAAAACTATTAAGCCCCTTTTGTAAAGAAAGATCACATTTTTATAAGAAAAATTACTTACCCTAAAATTACCTACTGAACGTAACCTGATGTTAGCCCTTCTCTAACCCAAACACCTTTTCTTTAAGCGATCAAATATTTATACTTATCCTGTATTAATATACCAGTGAAAAATTCTGATGCATTTTGATCCTCACTACTAACATATTAGAAGACCACACACACACACGTCGTGCTTCTTCTTGTCCTAATTACAAGATCACACACATACTTTACTTTATTGTGTCGCCAGAGGCTGAGAGCTCAATGAGGAGAACCAGAGTTTCTGCAGTGTGTCTGGGTCTGCTGTGTGTTCTACTACTGGCTGGGATCATAGTCCTCCTATCTGTCTACTGTGAGTCTGTGTTTTATATTCATTGATTATCATCTAGTTATAATAAGAGCTGATTCTGGCCTTGAGCCAGGATGAAGTGACTGAGGGGGCAGTAAAAATGACGAGGGGGCAGTTAAAATGACGAGAAGGCAGTTAAAATGATGAGGGGGCAGTTAAATGATGAGGGGGCAGTTAAAATGATGAGGAGGCAGTTAGAATTATGAGGGGGCTGTTAAAATTATGAGGGGGCAGTTAAAATGATGAGGAGGCAGTTAAAATGATGAGGGGGCAGTTAAAATGATGAGGGGGCTAATTGTTTTCAATTACGGTATATATATATATATATATATAGTGCCCTCCACGATTATTGGCACCACTCGTAAAATGAGACAAAAAGGGTTAGTAAAAATCTGAGAGCATTCCGGTCCTTGTTCCTCTCTTATGCACTCTCCTCTCCAGCTCAGCCCACAGGTTTTTAATAGGATTTAGGTCAGGGGACTGAGATGGCCATGGCAGAAGCTTGACTCTGTGTTCAGTTAACTAGTTTTGTGTTGATTTGGATGCATATTTAGAGTCATTGTCCTGCTGAAAGTTACAATGATGACCAAACTTCAGTTTCCTGGCAGAGGCAGCCATATTCAGATAGAATATTTCCTGGTACTTCACGGAGTTCATGATTCCATGCCACAACATCACGGAACCTCCACCATATGTAACAGTTTTCGGTATAACCATCGTTCTTTTTACGCCAAACCCACCTTCAGTCAAAGTTTCCGTAGCATGTAGCATACCACAGATGCTTTCATTTGTGGTGTAATGAGAGGAACAGTTTTTTTCTGGAACACCTTCCAAATGATTGGTTGGCATGGAGGTTGTGTCTAATGGTAGTTTTAAAGACTTTCACCAATTCACCAAAGCATGTGTATTTACAAATCCTTTTTTGCTAATTTTACTAAGGGTGCCAATAATCATGGAGGGCAGTGTGTATTTATCTATACATAGTTTACGGGGGAAAATGTCAAAGAAGTTGTTCCATTACTGTTCTCCAATAATATTTTGTGTTTTTGCGATTTTTGTGTGGGCATTAACACTTAAACTGGGGGGCTGAACCCCTCTTGCCCCCTTGTGGTGCACGACCTGTGCTGATTTCAGGCCTGTGTACCTGGTGTTTAAATAGTAAAAGTTAGTTTGTACTTTGCAGATAACAGAACCATCAAAGATCATGAGAAGAAATGCAACAACTTGTCACAGAGTTATTCCCTTAACCAGACCAATGCAACTGCAGAGAGATACCCGCTACAGACCAGCTACAACACCCTGATTAAAGAGACATACCAGCTACAGACCAGCTACAACACCCTGATTAAAGAGAGATACCAGCTACAGACCAGCTACAAGACCCTGATTAAAGAGAGATACCAGCTACAGACCAGCTACAACACCCTGACTAAAGAGAGAGACTGCCTTCAGACTAAACTCACTGTGATAGGTGAGATATGAAGTGTTATAATGTAAATGAGTAAAATCTACAGTCACTACAATGTGTCCATTAGGTTGTGGCCATAAAGACACCAGCTATGTTGATGTGGTCACCTTTACTCTATAACAGAGCAGCTTTGTCTGAATGGATGGAGATACTTTGAATCCAGTTTGTACTTCATCTCTACTGAGAAGAAAACCTGGGAGGAGAGCAGACTGGACTGTCAGAGTAGAGGAGCAGACCTGGTGATCATAAACAGTGAACAGGAACAGGTGAGAGAGAGAGTTCAGTTTTGTTATTTATATATTATGTTATTATCAACTTCTTTTGGCAATGTAAACAAATGTTTCCCATGGCAATAATTCCCTTTAAAACTGCACTGTAACTTTCCATTCATTTGTCCTGTTGGCCTGAATTTCACGTAAAATGTTTTTAAATATTTTTTGTATGTTTTATTGAACACAGGACTATAACAGGGACAATAAAACCAATTTCTGAAAATTAACATAATTATTTTGTCCATAATATGCAGTTGTTTTTAGTTAGATATTGTTCAATGTCGATTTTGCTATTCTACCATGTCTATATTTTGTATTATTTAAGTTCATGTTTTCCATCCATGGATCCAATATGCTAGTTCTTAACATTTACTAGTCCTAAAACAAAGATTCTGTATTTTTTGTAGTTTTCCACAAAGTTACATAGTGCAAGTTTGTGAGAAATGGAAGAAAATAAATATGAAAAGAATAAAACAAAGAGGTGTGGTCAAATGGCTGTTAGTATATATTTAAATAACTACAAATTCCTGTTTCTGAACAACAGAGATTTCTCTTTAACTTCAAAATGGAAGCCTGGATCGGTCTGACTGATAATGATCAAGAGGGGACCTGGAAATGGGTGGATGGTACAGTACTAACCACAGGGTGAGAGACTTGACCAACTGGTCAAAAATATATATAATTATGTTTCTTTCTAAATAGTTAACAAACAATTATCTTTATAGTAAGTACATGAGCAATATAATCTATACACTATCCCAAGTTAAAAAAAAGTATGTTTAAATTATAATCCAGTATTATACTTCTAGTATATGTATGTTTAACTATAGGTATGTATTTATTATTAATTATTCAATATATTTGATCATAATTGTAGTATACTTTCAAAATATAAAACCAAAATAATACATTAGAAGTTTATTTAGGATAAATAAAATACATTTCAATTACAATTAAGTATATATTTTTTTTCTTGGGTATATCAGTGTAGAATCAAGGATTGGTTTTGAAAAAGTGCTGGACAGTAAAATAATTCAGGGTAATCATACCACCACTGTGTCTGACTGTATTGTTCTCTGTGTACCTCTAGATACTGGTTTAAATCAGAGCCTAACAATGGTGGACTTGGTTTTCAAGAAGATTGTGTTGTGATGTATTATGGAAAAGAAAACCCTGTACAGACATGGAATGATCATAAATGTGGACAAAAAATCAAATGGATTTGTGAGAAAGTGGTGTAGTCGCTGCCTGAACACACACATCAAGTTAATTTCGGTAACACTTTATTTGGATAGTCCATCTGTAGATGCTATTCAAACTATATCATTTGTAACATTTCAATTAACTTTCCACTACCACTCACCCTAACCTTAAACAATACCCCATCCCTGACCTTAACCATTTCCTTAAACCTAACCCTAAATTCTATACCTAACCCTAACCTTAACCTTATCAATAATTACATTTATTTTGATAATTCGTTATTATATACATATCTGTAGATCATCTATCCAAATATCCAAGTGTAACCTTTATTTCTAAGCTTTCACTTTTCTGTAGCTTTCTCTTCCTCACATTGATTTTGTCATGAACACATGAATGAATAAATTCACTTTCTGTTTACCTCCTGAAATGCACTAGTAGCTTCAGTCTCTAGTAGTTATATGATCAACACATGATCAGACACAGATAATAAATGAGCTGTAGCACTTAAAGCACACAGCTGCATTACAATGGAAAGAAACAACATGAGCTCATTAAAGGTGCAATATACATTTCTGTCCACTGGTTGTAAAAGTGGTGCTATTGAGCCTTCAAAATGGTATATCAAACAATGCAACAGGAAAGTGCTGATGCTTTAAATGTTTACCTGCTTGTAATTTTCCCATCAGAGTTTCGACAGATATAGGCTAATACTGTACCATCAGAGTTTCGACAGATATAGGCTAATACTGTACCATCAGAGTTTCGACAGATATAGGCTAATACTGTACCATCAGAGTTTCGACAGATATAGGATAATACTGTACCATCAGAGTTTCGACAGATATAGGCTAATACTGTACCATCAGAATTTCGACAGATATAGGCTAATACTGTACCATCAGAGTTTCGACAGATATAGGCTAATACTGTACCATCAGAGTTTCGACAGATATAGGCTAATTGTAACGATTCCCAGTTCTCCTTCCCAGAAAACGGCCACTTCCTTGGTTTATGTTGCTCAGAACTACAATTCCCATTCCCCAGTTCTACTTCCTGTGGACTACAGCTTCCCTAGTCATGCCTCCTCAGAACTACATTCCCCATACCCGGACTCAATTATCCTAATTCACCACACCTGCTCACTCCATTCAGTATTTA
>JACXGM010025966.1:0-15077 GCA_016801145.1 Umbra pygmaea | reverse complement strand
CTGTGGAGTTGTTTGACTACCTCAGTGACTTCCACCAGGGTAATTGACGACAATCCCCATCATCCTCAAGCTCTGCCTCTAATATAGAGGGCATAGAAGTAGGATTCAGGAGTTCCTCAAAGTGCTCCTTCCACCGCCCTATTACCTTCTTAGTTGAAATTGTGTTGTATAATCTAAAAATTAAATAAGTATATCAAAATCAGAAGTGTGGATATATGGGGTGCAATCGTTATTATGGAAACTAAATATTATCATAAGATGTTGGAAAATCTGAGTAGTTCAACATACAAAAATTTGACAATCCCTAGAAATCAATATAAATCACAGATTGTGACCATCCATCTTCCTCTTGATCACATTACATCTAATGGGACCATGGCTTAAGAAAATTAAAATAAACATATTTAGTTCCATCCATGTAACTTATTCAATTAAAAATACATTTGCTCATTTCAATTGTACACTGAAAAACTTATCAACACAACACTTTTATTTTTGCCCACATTTACCATGAGCTGCACTCAAAGATCTAAGACTTTTTCTATGTACACAAAAGGCCTATTTTTCTCAAATATTTTCATAAATCTGTCTAAATCTGTGTTAGTGAGCATATCTCCTTTGCCGAGATAATCCATCCACCTCACAGGTGTGGCATATCACGAAGCAGATTAGACAGCATTATTATTGCACAGGTGTGCCTTAGACTGGCCACAATAAAAGGCCACTCTAAAATGTGCAGTTTTATCACACAACACAATGCCACAGATGTCGAAAGTTTTGGGGAGTGAAACTGAACAAATCCTACACAGTGATTTAACACCACAACAGGTGGATTCAGCACCACGGTAAGCTGGCGCACCCATTTTTCTAATATTTTTATATTCAAATGCAATAGCTAACATTTCAGCAGGTGCAGTGTGGATTTTAGAATTGTTCTATGTGAAGTTTTCTATATTATTTAAATATCTGCTTGTGTCAGAAATGATTTGCGCTGACGAGATAAATAGACTTGAATCGTAAAATTATTCGGGTTCAAGCAAGCTTCGCATTGTATAACGGCATGCTGTAAAGACCATTTTATCTCCATTCAAACTCTTTTCTGTGTAGGTGAATATATCTATGAAAATATGTACAGCTGTTGCAAAAAGCGAGGCTGAATTGAAGACGTATTTGTCTATCCTGTTTCCTGGATATATTACAGTGAAAAGAAAACAATTTCACCTCACACAGTTGTTTGCTAATTAGAGATTAAAGAATTAGAGACATTGTGTAAAACATGTTTTATTTTGTTGATGTATATTGTAAAAAATATTTAAACTATTAAAAATGTAGTCTCTGGTGCGCCTAGAACTCTGCGAGAGGAAGAACTGCAAACAAATAGATTTCATTTAGTTTCATTCAGTATTAGTCACGTTTTCCCTGTGTGTCCTGGATATATTAAAATAGGGTTGTGTAAATCCTTGTTTTAATGATTGAAAGCCTGAGACTGCAGCAAATTTGTCTGTTTCCAAGCGTTGTCTTATTGCATCGTTATCATTAAAACGTAGGTAGGTCTATTGCACAATCTCTCAGTCAACTCCATATCGATCAGACAAAAATTACTCCACATTTATGCACTTCCCTCCATACGCACCACGAAAATACCAGAGCGCAATAAATGCTTTGAGTGTAATTGTCGTAGACTCATCCACCCCCTCATCCCCTCTGTCCGTGGTGTTGTACGAACTGATCGTGGCAGGCTATAGTGCTTCCATTGAGCACAACTGCGCAAATGAAGCCCCCACTAAGGAATGTTTCTAATTCAATTGACATTCAAATAAAGCTGGGGAACGGTTGGAAGGAAACAAAATTTGTGTTATTCCGTCCATATAGTTTCAGACTTGACCGTGTGTCTTCTTTGCTCAAAACAGATAAATTACATGAAGATGGTAAAATGTTGAATTATGAGAAGTAAAGTGTCGTAGTTGTAAAATAATGACATTTCTTTATATATAATGAGGCTCGTTTGAAGAAACATATTATTTCCATTTCAAGTAAAAAAAAATCTGGTCAGCAGCAATGCTGTAGCAAGCAGATACAAAAAATAACTGTGTAATTTAATAGAAAATCACAAACAACCTAAAAAATTATACATCCAACTACGAAAGATCTATATTCATATAGCATATTGTGCCATACTATGTCTGAGCTGGTGAAGAACAATATTTCCTTGCTCACCTGAATATTATCGTACATTCATTTAGCAAAAGTGGCAATTCTCAGGCAGATTTCAAATGAGTTTGTCTAATTCTCCCTCTCTCTAATATAAAATGTAACAGTTTATAATATTTACTTGTATTGGGATATTTCAATCCCAAATGTTATTTCATTACGTATTTTGTTAGTGTAATATATCCGACATGTAGATATACATGAGTAAAATGGGCGACATTTGGCCAATTCTGATTTAAAATCTTCAGGATTATGGTAGCATAGTAAACAATAAATAGCCTACGTGTAATACAAATGTTATTGAATTACTTTTTTTGCTACAACATGAATATAGCCTAGGCAAAACGTTGAATTATGAGAAGCAGTGTTTCGTAGTTGTAAAATAATTGGCAACATTCAAAAACACATGATAGCCAGTCACATTAATTATTACATTTTTTTGCAAAGACTAAAGTAAAAATATTTTAGGACATGTTACACATTATTTGTTAATTCTCAGTCAGGACTAAAGATCTTTTGTCTGAGGTTATTGGCCATTCAGCCATTGACAGCATTCATTCAGTGAGAGGTGCTTAGTGCCTGGTCTGCTTAGCGCCTCAGTACTGAATATTTTGGAGGTTTTAGTAGGAATTAGGGGTAAAAAACATGGAAATCATCTATAAATAGATTTCTGTTTGTATATTTTTGGTATTGGACAACGGAATAATGTAAAATGCACATACTTAGGAACGGTCAAGGAAGGAGGAGAGTGTAGCTTTCAAAATCACAGATATATTTTAATTACTCAAATGCCAGATGGTGTCTGCATTTGGTGGTTCTAGTGTTAACTTGACTGGGTAATCCCACTAGTGCATATACTTTTTCTTACCAATGCAAGAAGTAATTTTAATTATTTACTGTATATTGTTTTGGTTAAAGGAAACAACAAACAAGGCAGGTCCTAATACAAAAAATAATTAGTGTAATTGAAGTAAAAATGTAATACATTGATGTATAATTGTGTTTCAAATGTGATTGATTGACAGGAGATTGTCATGTGACAGATTGGTCTTCATGGAGCTCATGTCAGCTGACTTGTTTGGAGGGGCGGAGCTTTGAGACAATTGGTCGGCAGGCACGTTCCAGAGCAGTGTTGGTTCCAGTGTTGGAAAACCAGGACAACTGCCCTCAGCAAGGGTTTGAAACCCGACCCTGTGAAGGTGCACATACACACTCACAAACAAACACACAAGTAAACACACAAACAAACACACAAACAAACACACAGACACACACACAAATAAACACACAGACACACACAGACTGAAGGTGCAGGACCACATATATACACTCACAAACAAACACACAAATAAACACCCAGACACACACAGACACACAAAAAGGTGAGTAAGTTTGTTTGTCTTATGCAACTCTTGAACAGTCAACTCTGGCAGGCTCTTTAAGGGGCAATAACAGTTTAGGGTCCCACTTACTAAGACTTGCCTGGCCATTTGTATCACCAGAAACTGTTTTCACTTTGGTGCGTGAGTATAGGTTTAGTTAATGATCGAATTCTACTGCCCTCTTCCCCATAGAAACACCACTCAAACTCATAGTTCATCATAAATCCTTTCCAAAGACACCACTCAGGCCTCACATGAACAATATAGTACTAATTTTAGCTAATTTAATTAACAAAGCTAAATTTAAGAACGATGTTGCCCTTTTCGCATTGAAATCCAGGACTTAATGTGAGATTTATTGCCTCCTTGAGATAATTTTTTACTTGAATTTAGGCTTGATTTCATATTGTGAATGTAAACAAGAAAACAGTATGCTCAGAATTCATGTTATTAGAAGTTAAGACAATACTGTCTGATCAAAGAAGACATATTATTAAAACTGTATTTTTTATTTATTTCAGTGGACTTGAGTTTAAATGATTTTTGTAGATTGTTCCAGTCTTTAGCAATGGATAAGTTGTATGAGTGGTGGCCAAAGGAGGTGCAGGCTTTTGGGGCAAACAGAGATATACCTGCTTGAAAACAGGTTGAGAGTGGGTGATGCTCTGGAGATTAATGAGCTTAGGTAAAGTGGGGTTTTGCCTAGTAAGGATTTATAGATGAGATTATACCAGTAAGGTAGGTACTGAGTGTATAACGAGGGCCAGCCAAATAGTGCAGCGAACAATTCCTGTTCACGTCACTAGCCTGTGTTTTTGCTAGCTGTTGGCCACTGGCACATTTTCAAGCTCTTAAACGTTTATCTATATTTTATCATATACTCTAAACTCTCTTTTTACTAGTCTATCAAAGTACTAGTTTACTGTTCTATCAACGATTTAATCTCGGGACACTATTTTTTGGACGTTTCTGCCTCGGGAATCTACTTTGGAAACTTCCAACTCGAAAATGAGTGTTTACCCCGAGGTGTTATTGGACAACAAAGGAGTCTCTCAACTACTGCTACCAGTTGAAAGCTAAGTAGCATGTCGTTCTGAAGTTGCTGTTCTCTCCTTCTTGCTAAGATAGCTAAGTTAGAGGCTCGAATTCGGAAGCAGTTGCCATAAAAGCAATTTCCTAGTGTAGATAACGATAAGAACACGTCTGAGCCACCAGGCAGTGTTGATAGTAGTAGCTATCCTAACTCCTCCGCACTGTCCTTGCAGCTGGACAATTTTCTCATGGTTGCTGGCAAAGGGCGCCGTCAGCCTGCTTGGCTGGTGTCGAATTATAAACCACCGACAGACACTTTCAACCGGTTTTCCCCACTTGACTCTGACTCAGGGCCATCTCTGTTGGGGATTGAGCGGCAGACGCGTCTAAGCAGGACACATGACAAAATGAAAAGCTTAGTAATCGGTGACTCCATTACCCGTAATATTAGACTGAAGAATCAGCCAGCGATTATACAGTGTTTACCTGGGGCTAGGGCTACCGACGTAGAGGCTAATCTGAGGTTGCTGCTAGCGAAATCATAAACGGGCAAGGCAGAGTACAGAGATATTGTTATTCACGTTGGCACCAACAATGTTAGGATGAAACAGTCAGGTTACTAAGCAGAACATAGCTTCAGCATGTAAATTAGTGTTGGCATCAAGTAATTGTCTCCGGTCCACTCAAAATCAGGGGTAGTGACGAGATCTACAGCAGACTCTCACAACTCAATCGCTGGCTGAAGACGGTGTTCTGCCCGTCACAGGAGATAGAATTTGTAGATAACTGGCTCTCTTTTTGGGAATCGCCTAGAAAGAGAGTCAAGCCTAACCTGCTGTAGAGTGATGGACTCCATCCTAGCTGGAGTGGTGCTCTTCTTTTATCTAGCAACAACTCCTATAGCCTCACCATGAAATAGGGTGCAGGTTAGGCTGCAGGCTATTAACCAGTCTGATAGCTTAGAGGAGTCCACCACTAGCATAGCCAGTGAAGTGAGCTCAGTTTTCCTCATTGAGACTGTGACTGTTCCTCGATCCAGGTTGTGTAAGGATAAACGAGGTGGTGTTCACCATAGTAATCTTACTATATTAAAGCCCTCCACTGCTGTCATCAATAAAAAAGATTTTAATCACAAAAAATAAACTAACCTAAAAATGGGACTACTAAATGTACGATCCCTTACCTCAAAGGCAATTATAGTCAATTAACTAATTACAGATCATAAACTTGATTTGATTGGCCCATTTGAAACCTGGCTTAAGCCTGGTGAATTTATTACCCTTAATGAGACCTCTCCTCCTGGTGTCATTGGTAACCATATCCCCCGCGAATCTTGCAAAGGCGGTGGTGTGGCCTTCATTTATGACACTGATCTTAAACTTACACCCCAAAAAATTACTGGTTTTGTGTCTTTTGAGGTTTTAGTCATGATCTGTGCGGCTAAATCAATCTGTTTTTATAGCAACTATGGCCACCTGGGCCATACACAGTGTTTCTTAATGAATTCCCTGAATTTTTATCTGGCCTAGTAGTGATGGCAGATACTATTATAATTTGTGGTGATTTAAACATTCATATGGAGAACCTGAATGACCCTCTCCAAAAAGCCTTTATAGCAATTATTGATTCAGTGGGTTATGTCTCAGGACCTACACAATGCCATAGTCACATGTTGGACCTTGTTTTGTCTCATGGCATATATGTCGTAGATCTCAGTGTTTATCCTCTTAATCCAGGAATTTCAGACCACCATTTGATTACATTTACTGTCACATCAGTAACTCCAAAACAAGAAACTTGCACCCTGGTATACAGAAAACACCAGGGGCCTCATTTATAAACGTGGTGTACGCACAAAAGAAGGTATACGCCGCTCTCTACGCAATAATTGGGATTTATAAAAAGCAAACTTGACGGGAAAATATGCGGTCCTTCACGGAAACTCTGATCCATGCGTACGCACAAAAATAGGTGAAATGAGAAATGACAACACCGCCGGCAGTTGTGTGAAACACGTGAAGCTGTCTGAAACTGCAGACCGTTGTTTAGCTAAACGAAATCGAAATAATGCCTCTCTTTAATAATATGAACATTTCACAAAGCCATTCTTACAATCAACTGTTACAATGTTCTTACTATCAACTTAAATGCAAACGAAGACATATTTGCAAAAAGAACACTCAAACATGTTCTGTAATTATATTGGCATGTTATGTAATTCATCCTCATAAATAATACAAAATAATGTTTGAAACATATCCTTGTCGATGCGTCCGTCTGGCGGAGCAGACAATCATTAGATTAGATAGATATCTTAAATTTCCACTGAGGAAAGTTGTGTTTATAAATGTCATCAGCTACGGAATCATAGTGTTCATGTATATGCCGTTAGTCCGTTTCATTTCCATCCATCAATTGTTCCATCGTGACGGATGTCTGAACCATTTTGAAAGCTGGAATTAATTCCATTTGCGCATAATCCCATTTACAATTACATGAATACCGACATCTGTAGCTGATCAGATACAATCACCTGCATGGTCATAAAAAGCCATTATGCCAACCCAATGCGTAATGATGCACAATGGCTGATCTTGCGCTGTTAGAAGTTGTGGAAAATGGAAGGATTCGGAGGGAACGCATTTTCAGACAGCAAGAAGACTTGCTGGCAACGAGGATGAGTGGCTTATGAGCCAGTTCCGATTTCCTCGGGGCGTCCTGTTGGACCTCTGTGCTCTATTGGCCCCAGCGTTACAGAGGAGCACTCGGAGAAACCACGCCGAGCCAGTCCCACTTTAAGTATTTCTGGTGACTGGCACTTTCCAGAGGGAATTGGTTGACAGGTCTGGGATTTCACAGCCAAACCTTAGCCGGGTTATGCCAGACATGTTAATAATCGAAAGCATTTTCATTTGATCAATGTCCAAATATTTTGTGAGGTAGACATGTGGCTGTAATGTAACCAATTTTCCCCAACCCGTCGCAGACACACTTTCGCATTGAAGCGCTAGACGCTTTAACATCAACTGATATCTTGACCACTTTTTATTTGGGCCACGGTCCGACATTCTTACAGCGTCTGCAACCTTTTGCCACTCCAACGCCCTTTCGTCATTGGTAATAGGCACAGTTTGCCCTTCAAACAACATTTTCCTCCTCTTTTCCACCTTGCCAACAAGTATTTTCTACTTCATGTAATGTCCAGCCCTAGTGGGCTGTATTATGGACTTCCTTTTGTTTAGTGTCTATTTTGGTTATGTCTCCCTTGTTGCATTCAGTGTTTACACGTTGGTTTAGTTTGTTAGATTTATCCCTCATGTGTCCTCATTGTGACTGCCCGGTGTGTGTTGTTTGGAGTTCAGGTTCCTTCCCCATGTGTGATGTTTTGTCTCCCTCCTGTGCCCATTCCTTGCATTACGTGTTTCTCTGTGATTCCAGTTAAGTGTCTGTGTAGGTGATGTCATTGTTTTATTGTTTCCAGGTGTCCTGTGTTAGCCTCATTAGTTCTGTATATAGCTTGTGTGTTTGTGCTTAGTCCCCTGTCGATTGTTGTTCTCTGTTGCATGTTCCGGTTTCTGGTTCTATTAGTTATGCCCCACGAGACAGTGTTCTTTTGGAAGTCCTGAATAAAATACTATTAAGTTACCATATTCCTTCGCGCCTGTCTCTACAATCTACACCGTCGTAGGAACTGTGACACTTCACATTGAGTGAAGTTTATTTTCTTGGTTTTCCTCTCTCTGTTTGCCATGATTTCTTAATCAATGAATATTAATTTCTGGGCAATTCACTGACTATTTATGGGCAATTATAGGCATGACGTGCAGCCGCAAATGCTGTGCCACATTTAGAGTTGATTGTGATTTATAAAGGGAAAACGGCGTAGGACGTGCGTGCGCACGGTTTTATAAATCTGAATATTTCTTTGCGTACACACGTCCTATATTTCGTCCGTACGCCACTTCTGAAGCAAATCCACCGCAAAGTTTTATAAATGAGGCCTCAGAACCCTAAAGCAAGCCTCCAGAAGATTGGAGCGGAAATGGCGTTCTAGCAAGTTAGAAGTATTTCGACTAGCTTGGAATGACAGTACTCTGCATTACCGTAAGGCTCTTACTTCTGCCCGATCAGCCTATTTCTCCAACCTAATTGAGGAGAACAAAAATTTATTTTTGATACAGTTGCAAAGTTAACTAAAAAGCAGAATTCCACAAATGAAATAGGACTACCTTTTGGCAGTAATGATTTCATGAGGTTTTTTGATGAAAATATCATTACCATTAGAAAACAAATCACAGAATCCTCCCTTAAGAAGCATATATCCCCTAAGCTCACATGTCCTGAGATTGTGCAGAACAGTCAGAATGTTGGCTTAGGAAGGATACTGGGATTTTTTAATCCTGTATCCCTTGAGTCTTTCACTAAAATAGTAAAGGCCTCAAAGCCTTCCAGCTGTCAACTGGATCCTATTTCAACTAAATTTCTAAAATAGTTGCTCCCTGTGATTGGCTCGCATATGCTAAAAATAATAAATTGCTCTGGGTGTACCAAACTCCCTAAAATTGGCTGTAGTGAAGCCACTCTTAAAAGCCTAACCTTGACCCAGTAAACAACTACTGGCCTATTTCAAATCTACCATTTCTCTCAAAAATATTAGAAAAAGTGGTCACCCAGCAACTCAGCGCATTCCTAAAGACTAACAACACTTACGAAAAGCTCCAGTCTGGGTTTAGACCCCATCATAGTACTGAGACTGCACTTGTAAAGGTGATAAACGACCTTCAAATTTCATCCGACCAGAGCTGTGCCTCTGTTGAGCTTCTGGACCTGAGTGATGCCTTCGATACCATTTACCACAACATTCTTCTAGACAGATTGGAAACTTATATCGGGCTATGTGGACATGTTTTGGCATGGTTCCGATCCTATCTATCGGAAAGATATCAGTTTGTATCTGTGGATGGTCTGTCCTCCAAACAATCAAAGGTATGCTTTGGTGTTCCACAAGGTTCTGTTTTGGGACCGCTACTGTTCTCGCTATACAGGTTGCCTCTTGGTGATGTAATCCGGAAACACAATGTCAACTTTCACAGCTATGCTGATGACACACAGCTGTACATTTCATTAAAAAAAGGAGAATCCCCAAAACTGCACACCCTGAAAGCCTGTGTTTTGGATATAAAGAGTTGGATGACAGAAAATTTCTCACTTCTAAACTCTGAAAAAACAGAAATGCTTAATTTAGGTCCCAAGAAACAAAGAGACCTGCTGTCAAATCTGGCAATAAACATAGATGGTTGTACAGTCATATCAGAAAAAACTGTAAAAGACCTTGGTGTTACTCTGGACCCAGATCTCTCTCTTGACGATCAAGTAAAAAATATCTCAAGAGCAACTTTTTTTCATCTCAGGAACATTGCAAAAATTCGAAATTGTCTGTCAAAGAATGATGCATAAAAGTTAATCCATGCCTTTGTTACCTCAAGATTGGATTATTGTAATGCTCTCTTTTCTGGCTACCCAGACAAAACCCTAAAGAAAACTTCAGTTAGTGCTTAACAAAGCTGCAAGAATTCTGACTAGAACTGCAAAATCGGAAAAAACATTTCCCCAATTCTAGCCTCTCTACACTGGCTGCCCATTAAGGCATACAAAGCACTAAATGGACTTTCCCCTACTTATCTATCTGATTTGGTGCAACCATATATACCCACACGTACATTACGTTCACAAGATGCCGGCCTCCTTACCGTTCCTTGAATTTGTAAACAAACAGCTGGTGGAAGGGCTTTCTCATATAGAGCTCCAATTTTGTGGAATGATCTGCCAACCCATATGAGAGATGCAGACTCAGTCTCAACATTTAAGTCTATGCTGAAGACTCATCTCTTCAGTAAGTTCTATGGTATAGTGTAGTCTGGCCCAGGGGGCTAAAAGAGAACAGCGGCACTGTTAATGAACCACCCATGTTGACTTGCCTGGTAGGCTCCCCTCTCTCCACTGAGATCCTCACTCCAATGCTACCCCTGCGGTGGGTACGATCTGCTGGTGACCCTTTGGGGGTGTGGTTTTGGCAATGTGGGTGGGTCGGAAGCATGACTGCTTGCTCCTGCCCGAGTCTTTCCTTGTGCAGACCATGTCTTTTGTCCCCCCCCTGTCTCAGCCCCAGATGTTATGCTACAATGGTTTATGTGCCAGGAGACTAGGGTTTTTCTGTCCCCAGAGGCAGATTACATATTCATTTTGGGGTCAGAGCTGTATCAAGGTTCTAGACCCAAGGTATGCCCACTCTAATGTTCCTGATGTGCGACAGGACCTGTGGCCTGATGACTCCTTCCTGTCCCCATCCTGTGCCCAACCCACTGCTGTGCTGGATCCCGTGTCATTGTGGTTGATGATCACGTTTCCACCTGGTGACGCCAGCTTTCATCTCCAGGCGGCTTTACGTTCTTCCTTCACAAGACCACCGAACTGTATTGATGCTGCATAAAGACTATGGTCACAGTCCAGCCTTCATTGCTGGACAATAATTGAACACTGATAAACAAAGTGACCTTATTACAATGGGCTGTGTACCTTAAGATCACCCACCCGGTACAGCCAGAAGAGGACTGGCCACCCCCTTGAGTCTGGCCTCTCTCTAGGTTTCTTCCCAGGTCCCACCTACTAGGGAGTTTTTCCTAGCCACTTTGCATCACTTGTGTTGCCAAATATAATTTTGTCCTTGAGCAAGGCACTACACCCTAAGTTGCTCCAGGGGATGTCCCTGTAGTCACTAGATAAGAGCATCTGCTAAATGACTAAAATGTAAATGTAATGTACAGCTGATTTTCTAAGGAGAGAGTTTCAGGCAGTTCTAGAAATACCATCACCAAAGTGTATGTTCTGTAGCATGGTCATTTTCACCAGGGGATGTTTGGCAGGAAGCGTAAAGGAGGCCTTGCTGATCTTAGATTTATTTTTGGACTGGATAAATGTGGGTATTGAAGGAGAATGAACAGTCTAACCAGACCCCTAGGTATTTGTCGTTTTCCTACATATTCTAGTTCAAACCCGTCCACAGCGGGCAGGCAGGTGCAGGCTGTGATCAGTTGAAGAGCATGAATTTATTTTTACTAGAGTTTAAGAGCAGTTGGAGGCCACATATGAAGTGTTATATTGTATCAAAGCTCTTTTGGATTTTTTTTAAAACAATGTCCAATGTAGGGACAGATGTATAGACAATGGTGTCATCTAACAGAGAGTCGCCAGGAGCAAGAGAGACATCAGTGGTATACATTTATGAAAACGAGGCTCTTGAGTCTGCCAGTAAGGATGTGGTGATTTACAGAGTAAAAAGCCTTGGCCAGGTCGATGAAGAGTACTGTCTTCATCAATGGCGGTTATGATGTATGATGTATAATAAAACTTTTAGGAATGGAAAACAGCTACTGTAAATGTTCTAGCTAAATTACTGTGGTGACTAACAATCAGAGCAACACTTTTTTTTGCTAGTAATAGAGAATGTGCTAGCTAACCAACTAGCTGCCTAAATACCTTGAATGGCTAGAGCACTGTGATCCACGAAGAGGGTTGGATTGTAGTAGGGGGGGAACGGTACATGTATTCTTATTGAACCGAAATGAGGAATAGTTCCTCCTATGGGTGTACTCGTCATATTGAACCGAAATGTTACGGGCGTCACATCGCATTGAACCAAAACGTAGTCCTCTTCCTTCCTCTTCCTCTTCCTTCCTCTTCCTTCCTCTTCATTCCTCTTCCTTCCTCCTTCCTCTATCTTCCTCCACCTTCCTCCTCCTTCCTTCCTCTTCCTTTCCCTTCTTCCCCCTTCCTCCCTCTTCCTACTTCTTCCTCCTTCCATCTTCTTCCTCCCTCTTCCTTCCTCCTTTTTCCTCTTCCTTCCTCCTCTTTCCTCTTCCTTCCTCCTCATTCTTCCTCTTTCCTCTTCCCCCTCTTCCTTCCTCTTCCTTCCTCTTCCTTCCTCATCCTTCCTTCCTCTTCCTTCCTCTTCCTCCCTCTTCCTCCCGCTTCCTTCATCTTTCTTCATCTTCCTTCTTCTTATTCCTCTTTCTTCCTCTTTCTTCCTCTTTCTTCCACATCCTCCCTATTCCTTCATCTTCCTTCCTCTTCCTTCCTCTTCCTTCCTCTTCCTTCCTCTTCCTTCCTCCTCCCTCTTCCTTCCTCTTCCTCCTTCTTCCTTCCTCCTCCCTCATCCTTCCTCTTCCCCCTATTCCTTCCTTTTAACCGTTTTAAATGTTTATGTTTTCCTGTTTATGTAAAGCACCTTGAATTGCCATTGTGTATGAAATGTGCTATATAAATAAACTTGCCTTGCCTTGTCTTCCTCCTCCTTCCTCTTCCTCACTCTTCCTTCCTCTTTTTCCTCCCTCATCCTTCCTCTTCCACCTCTTCCTTCCTCCTCCTTCCTCCTCCTTCCTCTTCCCCCTCTTCCCCCTCTTCCTTCCTCTTCCTTCCTCTTCCTTCCTCTTCCTTCCTCTTCCTTCCTCCTCATTATTCCTCTTTCCTCTTCCCCCTCTTCCTTCCTCTTCCTTCCTCTTCCTTCCTCTTCCTTCCTCCTCATTCCTCCTATTTCCTCTTCCTTCCTCTTCCTGCAACTGTCATGGTTTCGGTGTGTTTTGTAGGAGAGAGGGAGACCAAGCAGGCAGTGATGTTCTGGTTTGTTTAATTAATGCAGTCTAGGTTGGTACCGTTATTCAGTACAGACATGTGAGAGCAGCGAGTTGCACCACGGATATACAAGAAGCCAAATACTATGCTTTGAAAATACAGGTAGTCACAGAGTGTACGCATACATTCAAACTAATATATATAGGAGGCACAACGAATATGACTGATACACCATGCTCTATAGCGGCACAGACGCTTAAGGCTACCTTATATAGAGCGTACGCATATACTCAAAGTAATATATGTAGGAGGCACAAAGAATAATACTAATACACCATGCTCTATAGTAGCACTGATGCTTAGAGCTACCTTGTACAGAGCGTACTTATATACTCAAACTACGAAAAACATGATCCACCAATTACATTTGAAAACACTCATATCTGGACCTTAGCACCCACATGACAATATTCACTGAAACGCGCCTTCCTCTCATTCACCTGAACTAATGAAGGAACCGATCTACCAGCTGAAGGTAATCAGATAATTAGACAAAATCAGTTCCGACTAGTACCAGGTGAACGAGGAAAAGGCCTGGCCTCATTGCCTGGCACTGGAAGTATAACCCCCCTAAACACACACATATATACATATATACATATATACATATATACATATATACATATATACATATATACATATATACATATATATCAATCAATAAAGATAATAAAGGGCCCTATTTTAATGATCTAGGCGCATGGCGTGAAGTGCATGGCGCAAATGCGCTTTGGGTGTGTCCAAATCCACTTCTGCTAGTTTGAGTGGATAGAAGGGTCCATTCACCGGGCGCATGGTCTAAAAGGGTTGTACTAAGTGTCTTCATTAATTGATTGGTGTGTTTTGGCCATAACATGCAATATCCAATCAGAGATTCATCTCCCATTCCCTTTAAGAGCCAGGCGTGTTTGTACCTTTCGCGCATTACTATTATGACGGCGGATTTGCACCGTAAATTTCTTATTTGTTATCTTTTGCATGTTTGTGCTGCTGCGCTTCCCTGTGTGTTGCAACTTTTTGATCCAAAAACAAATGTATTACCATCTGAGTGACAAGACACAAATTGTTGCTTACATAATATTTTATAAGGTTTTTCATACATTTGAAATTAATTTGGAAACAAGTAATATCACCATTATATTTAACACTCATGCAACAAACCTGAAAACTATATGTGGAGATGACAACGGGCAAGTGTTAAAAAGAGACCCAAAATGACCCCTTTAGAAAGACTGTCAGGGTTACTCTATGTCTACATCACACTATAACAGACTGTACCTGGCACTATTAGAATGACTGTCAGGGTTACTCTATGTCTACATCACACTATAACAGACTGTACCTGGCACTATTAGAATGACTGTCAGGGTTACTCTATGTCTACATCACACTATAACAGACTGTACCTGGCACTATTAGAATGACTGTCAGGGTTACTCTATGTCTACATCACACTATAACAGACTGTACCTGGTACTATTAGAATGACTGTCAGGGTTACATCATGTGACATAGTCATTTTAGTTCTGCTACTCAGGTCTGTTTCCTGTTGTAACGCACTGGCTATTATCTATCCTGTGATAATGTAAGGGTCATGTCTGATTGGTCAGATCTTGCTCTGTTTCTGCAGGGGGGACATGTCTGATTGGTCAGATCTTGCTCTGTTTCTGCAGGGGGGACATGTCTGATTGGTCAGATCTTGCTCTGTTTCTGCAGGGGGGTCATGTCTGATTGGTCAGATCTTGCTCTGTTTCTGCAGGGGGG
>JACXGM010025963.1:0-15079 GCA_016801145.1 Umbra pygmaea | reverse complement strand
CTGTGTCTGTCAAAAAGAGATGCCTGAATGAAAACACTAGGGTGCTATTTATGAAGACTTTATCTTTAACACCAAGCATATCTGCGGACTCTGTTGATTTTCTCCTTGATTCCTTTAACTCAAAAGTTAAGAGTGCAATTGATGATATTGCTCCTGTGAAAGTCAGGAAGAAAAATGGCAGACAGAAGGCACCATGGAGAAACTCAACAACAGTTCAAAATTTGAAGAGAAATTTGAGAAAATCTGAGCGCATGTGGCGGAAGACAAAACTTGAAGTCCATTATGACATCTATAAAAACACCCTTCATGCCTTTCATGTAGAACTAGGCAAAGCTAGACAGAACTTTTTCTCAAATATTATAAACAACTTTAACAAATCACGCACTCTTTTTGTTACTGTAGACATATTAACAAACCCCCCAAGTCACATTCCCAGTGAACTGCAGTCAGATAGTAAATGCAGTGAGTTTCCTTCTTTCTTCTCAGAGAAAATCAATAATAGCAGAAAGGTGATCAGCACATCTTTGAGTTGCGCTGAGGTCATACAGATCAGACCACAACCTCAGAAATTAGTCACTATGTCTGTTTTCGAAGCAATTAATGGTAACATTCTGGAAAAAACAGTACAGCACCTTAAAACATCAACCTGCACCCTTGACACACTTCCCACATCTTTTTTTTAAAGTGTGTTTAGCTGTTTAGAAGCAGATCTCCTAGAATTGGTAAATTCCTCACTTCTTTCTGGGACTTTTCCAAAGTCCTTAAAAACTGCAGTTGTTAAGCCCCTCCTGAAAAAGAGCAATTTGGATCACACCGTACTGAGCAACTACAGACCAATCTCAAATCTCCCTTTCATAGGCAAGATCATTGAAAAAGTTGTTTTCAATCAGCTGAACAAATTCTTAAGCTCAAATGGACACTTTCACAATTTTCAATCTGGCTTCCGACAAAATCACAGTACAGAGACAGTGCTCGTAAAGATAATAAATGATATTCGCCTCAATACAGATACAGGCAAACTATCAGTGCTGGTACTACTCGACCTTAGTGCTGCATTTGACACTGTCGACCCCGACATACTTCTTGACAGGCTGAAAAACTGGGTTGGGCTTTCTGGGATGGTCCTAAAATGGTTCAGGTCATACCTAGAAGTGAGAGGTTACTATGTGAGTATAGGCAACCATAAGTCTGAGTGGACATTCATGACATGTGGAGTCCCACAAGGCTAATTTCTCGCGCCACTCCTATTCAACCTGTATATGCTCCCACTGAGCCAAATAATGAGAAAGAAACAAATTGCTTACCACAGCTATGCAGACAACACCCTGATCTACTTTGCCCTAACGCCTAACGACTACAGCCCCATTGACTCCCTATGCCAATGCATTGATGAAATTAACAATTGGATGTGCCAAAACTTTCTTCAGTTAAACAAAGAGAAAAACGAAGTCATTGCATTTGGAAACAAAGATTAAGTTCTCAAGGTGAACGCATACCTTGATGCTAGGGGTCGAACAACTAAAGATCAAGAATCCGGAATGATTCTGGAGTCAGACCTTAGCTTCAGTAGTCATGTTAAAGCAATAACTAAATCAGCATATTATCATCTTAAAAATATCTCAAGAATTAGATGATTTGTTTCCAGACAAGACTTAGAGAAACTTGTTCATGCTTTCATCACCAGCAGGGTGGATTATTGTAATGGCGTCTTCCCAAAAAGACCATAAGACAGCTACAGCTCATACAGAATGCTGCTGCCAGGATTTTAAGCAGAACCAGGAAATATGAGCATATCACGCCAGTCCTCAAGTCTCTACACTGGCTCCCAGTCACATTTAAGATAGACTTTGAAGTATTTTTACTGGTATATAAATCACTCAATGGCCTAGGACCTAAATACATTGCAGATATGCTCATTGAATATAAACCCAACAGACCACTCAGATCATCAGGATTTCATCAGCTAGAGATACCAAGGATTCAGACAAAACGCGGAGAATCTGCTTTTAGCTACTATGCCAGCCGCAGCTGGAACCAGCTCCCAGAGGAGATCAGATGTGCTCCAACAGTAGTCACCTTTAAATCCAGACTCAAAACACATCTGTTTAGCTACGCTTTTACTGAATGAACTCTGTGCGAACCGATTGCACTATATTTTATATGGTTCGTTCAGTGTCTTTTATTTCTTAAACTGTACTATTTTTCCAACTGTTTAACTTTTATTTTAATTGCTTTAATTCTATCTGTTTTAAATTTTAATGTTTTCCTGTTTATGTAAAGCACCTTGAATTGCAATTGTGTATGAAATGTGCTATATAAATAAACTTGCCTTGCCTTGCCTATAAGATGAAGTTGAATAATAATAATATATGTCGGATAATACTATGTGTTCCTTGCCAAAGGCAAGAACACTTAATAATATATATGTCGGATAATAGTATGTGTTCCTTGCCAAAGGCAAGAACACTTAATAAAATGTTTTCTTCAAAGGGTTTACTATTAAGTAAAAACAAACTGCTACTTTAGAAAGGTTTGTAATGTGAAAGAATAAACTGACATCTAAAATTATTACATACTGTATACCTTTTGTCATGTTAGAATACAGTATCAGCAAGCATATATTTTCCATACAGAATGTAATATACAGTTGTGTTTAAAATAATAGCAGTGTTCAAAAAAGTGAGTATAGCTCACAATCCTTATAATAGCTTTTGTTTCAATACACGCAAATGCATTGGGTACACTGCACTGTCACGTGCTGGTTGTATTGTGAGAGAGGGAGACTTAAAAGCAGAAGAATTACCGTTGTTTATAGTTTATTCTAGAAGCTTCGGGAGCATACAGGGAGCAAAACAGAACGCATCGAACGCAAACAATTATACCTGTTAACTACGTACTCTTACAGCGGTACGGACGCTGGCTAATATTTAGGTACAAATCGAATGCCTAAACATTCAAACTCTGACAAACTCTGTTATAGAACTCACTGTTTGTAGCTCTGGAACAGCTTCTCCATCCATATGTGAAACAGAATGCCTTTTAACCACAGGCATGCAAAATACAGATATTCCTGATAACGCTCAGGGAAGCGGGCATAAATACATAGCACGTACCTTACTCTATACTCCTGATAACGCTCAGGGAAGCGGGCATAATTAAATAGCACGTAACTTGCAGACGATCATACATCCAACATTGACCCACGCCTCTTCCTGGTCACAGGGTAGCTTATATGAGATTCTCTGAGCACGTTAATAGGGCACGGCTTAATACTTAATCAGAACCTTCTACATGACATCAGCTTACTCAAACCCATACTCTATTTCCCAGAAACTGACCAGGAAGAGGCGTGGCTGACCCCCAAGGGGACATGCTTCAAAATAGAAGATTGCACTGAATGATAAAAAAGATATTGATACATATATGAACACATATATAAGAAAACTAAACAAACTTAAGAGTCCATATCTCTCAGTCTATGTACGCCAGCATTCACTGGGCTGGCATTACATGCACAGTAAAAATGAAGAAAAATCTAATTTGTTATTACTTTACATAAAGTGAAGAAAAAGGAATGTTGGGCTGTAATAGCAGAGAACAATCTTGCTTTCATTAGTCCACAAAATGTAGTGCCATTTCTTTTTAGGCCAGTCAATGTGGTCTTTGGCAAATTGTAACCTCTTCAGCACGTTGTTTTTCGACAATGGGTAAAGTGGGACTTTGCAGGGGCTTCTTGCCGATAACTCGGCTTCACATAGGCGTCTTTTAATTTTACAGTAATGACAGATAGCTTAAGAACTTCTTTGATCACCCTGGAGCTGATCATTGGCTCAGTCTTTGCCCTTTCGGTTATTCTTCGATTCATTCGAATGGTGGTTTTCCGTTTTCTTTCACGTCTTTCTGGTTTGGGCAGTTACAATCCGTCTGGTTTTAATGAGCTACCGGGCAGGGTATTACAGTTGCCATTTTTAAGCATTCAGGATCATTTTAGCTGAGCAGACTATCATTTACTGCACTTTTTTGTATGTCTCCCCTAAACTTTTTAATCAGTGTATGCTGTTCTTCTGAACAATGTCTGGAACAACCCCATTTACTCAGATTTTCAGAGAGAAATGCACTATAACCAGCATGTACAACATTTGCTGGCTTTGTCCTTGAATAAGGGCCACCTGTTTTTTCACAGAATGAATGACCTCACTGCTTGAAATTCACACTGCTATTATTTTTAAAGAAATTTCAATTAATTATTCAAGTACACAGAATCAGCAGCATTATTACTCTACTGCACCTACTAGTAAATTATTTGCCATGTCTAAATATGATTTTTACCAAAAACAGTCATTGATCTGGTTAGTGATGTTGGACTGCTATTATTTTGAGCACAACTGTATTTCAGAGTTCTGTCAGTCAATTAGTTTTGCTTGTTTGGTAGACTTGTTCCCTAACCCCATCTCTTCCTCAGGCGTATTTTGGTGGAGAGGCACGCTGCGATGCGGAGGCTGGTCAGGGAGATGACTACGACCCCAGTGAGCTTATCTGTGGAGCGTGCTCAGATGTCTCAAGGGCACAGGTGGGTTGAGGAAAAGGTACAAGCAAAGGCCTTAAAGCATTGACACCATTTATTGGTGTAATGGTTGGGGCTCACGACTTTGGAATGCATGTGCAGTCTCTGCCCTTCTTCTCTGTCTTCCTGGCTTTTGCTTCCTACTGCCCTATGAACAACAATAAATCCACTTCCCCTGAAACAATTATGACTTTTCTAATGCTATTTATGTTAATATTTTCAGCAGTTGATTTTGAATGGTAAATGCACAAAAAGTAAAACATACTGTATTTAATATCCATTCTCCACTGACCAGATGTGTTCCAAGCATGGAACTGATTTCCTGGAGTATAAGTGCCGGTACTGCTGCTCGGTGGCTGTGTTCTTCTGCTTTGGCACCACTCATTTCTGTAATGCCTGCCATGATGATTTCCAGAGGATGACCAGTGTGCCAAAGGAGGAGCTACCTAACTGTCCTGCAGGTACGGACTTGCACCCTCATAAAAACATTACATGCACACTTTTTTTGTGGATAATTGTTATGGGTACAAAAGTATAAAATAATGCATAGTGATGTTCATGGTAACTATTGACATTAACAATTTGGGGACATAAAGAAAATTATCAGTGTTTATGACACAAATGTTTATTTGAAACAAGACCTGAATCTATTTTACATTTACTCTACTTTTCTTACTCCGGTGGGATTTATTTGAAAGCTTATTCCATTGCAAACATGACTAGAAAAGGAATGTGATCATATATTGTTAGGTTTTAAAAGGAATTTCTGACTAACTTTTTTTTCTCATGAAACCAACTAAAAGGCTTAGACTTTCGTAACAGACAACATTTTAATGGTTTTATCTTAAAATTCTTTAGGGTTCCCAAAACTTATGCTGCATTCCAGACACAATTTTTAGCCCTTAAGTTACGACTTCAAGTCACAACTTACGACTTGGTAGCGTTCCAGGCAAAAGTCATGACAACAACAATGGTCAACCTATGCCTAACGTTAACGTTATCGTTATCGTGCCCGGCAAGATCAGCATTGTTGCTTATATCAGACTGACAATGGAATCAGAATCTGAGTGCCAAAAGAGGTTCTTCAAAAAAAAAGACAAACAGCAATATAAACAGTGTCTTGAACTTACTTCAACACATGTTTGGTAAAATTAAAGGTTGTTTTAAGCAAAACTTTCCTTCTCCTTTTATCCCCAGGTCCCAAAGGAAAGCAGTTGGATGGGACAGAGTGCCCTTTACATGTGGTTCACCCACCCACTGGAGAGGAATTTGCCCTGGGATGTGGAGTTTGCAGGAATGCCCATACCTTCTAAAAACACCTATGTCTGAAAACGTTCAGAACCATTCCAGATTCTTGGGCTTCTACTGTGACTGCAGGCAGTTGGCTGCAGCCAGAGTCCAGTATCAATTTGCTCTTGTATAATTGGATGGCCATGGACACTGGATTAGGCTTTCTACTATACCCATGAGTCTAGAGTGCTCTTCTACCTATCAGCGAGAGTTGTCAAGGCTCTACTTCAAAAAGTACATAGAGTTGAGGCTCTGTGAATTCCAGGCAAAACTCTCATGTAAAAATAAAACAAATTTAAAAAACTGTGACGTGTTTGCATGCGGCCGCTGTAACCCCTCGGCTTCCATAGACGTTGCATATCTGATCACTGAAGTTTAACAATGTATTGAAGATTTAAATGTGTAATATGAAAAAAGTTTGCTTAAATCAAAAGTGGGTAACCTTGGATGTATAACAGAAAAGATAAGGGCCATATTTCCAGCTTCCTAACTAAATTCAAAATATTGTTGTACTGACGTTTTTCGTAATCCTGTACAGTATTCTTTCCACTGTCGAATGCGTCATGGGTTGACAGGAAGAAAAAAATAAAAAAATATAAAGAATGTTATGTTTGAGAGGAAAATAGTGATGTTTTATCTAATCTTGTATATAATGATAGTATCCAAAATCGCTGTGTTCCGAAGTTGCTACTCAACACTTAAGTTTGGTTTGATATTCTGGGTTATGTTTTGAGCTAGAACTTTTAATGAAGTGCAATACTGGGTGTGCCTCCTATCTTGCAGCTGTTTAACCTATAGAATGTATGTCAATATAAGCCACCATACATTTTTATACAGTGATAAACCCGGTCATGTATGCTCCCCATTCAAAATGTCAGATCACTTCTGTTCTCTAAAAATGACAAGGAGCACAGAGTATGCAGTGTTTGGAGGTTGATTGATGTGAACCCTTATGTGGTGGTACAAAACCTTTTTTTCCTCAGAAGGCTAGTAATACTATAGGTTACCATTGTATTGTAAAGCAGTGATAACTGAAAATATTGGGGCTAGTCTTCTTCACACCAAATATAAAAAAATATTGTAATGCTTTTTCATCAATAGGAGGCGGGGAAATAGTAAACAAACAGCTGCTGTTATAAAAGCTTAATACTTATGAATCTGCTCTGTAATATCTGTAGTGGATGGAGTTGAATGGTAATAAACCAGGTTCTCTGTTTCACAAGGTACATTAAAGAGGACTGTTTATTTAATCTGGTTGTACTTTTACCAAAACAATGCAAGCTATGAAATCATTTACTGCCATGTCCTGATGATCGAGTTTGCCATATTTGGGTTAAGTATGTGCTGCTCCTGTTGTGTATTAATTGATGTGCTCATCAAAAAACAAATTTACTCAAGAGTCTGGAGAATAGACTGTAATGTTTAAATCAACAGTTAAGCCAGTTGTTTCTGCAGAAGAAACTAACCACATTAATATAACGTTTATTTTTATACAAAGAATGATGTTACAACAGAAAACTTAATACTCATTTCCTATTGGCCCATTTAGATAGCATTAGTTTAAATCTCACCAATTTCTGCAACCTTGGATTCAACATAACTAGTACTGGTTAACTCGGTGCCAGTTTGTCTCAGAATTCTATATGTTAATCTCTCCACGAGGCCCAAATGGCTTAGGTATCACTGGTCATACTGGCTTTAGATTTACATACATTGCATTCCAAAGAAATTACGTGTCCTTAGCTGATTAACACTGTCGGCTGCATTTCTTAATTATACAGGAACCTCAATGCAATGAGTGGGATTATTTTTAGGGTTCAACCACAAAGTGGTAGAACCCTATTGTTTTTGTGTTGAATGGTTATTAAATATTATTTGTTGTCTGCCACGCCAGCTGAAATTCCCGTGAGCTGGAATGAGCTAGAAACATGAAACTTGGGGGAATAACTGGACATGGTGTGCTTGTGCTTCCATAGAAATATGAACCCAATCGGCCACATGGTGGCGCTGTAATTAAGGCTTCAAAATGTAAACTTTGAAAGGCCACGCCCATCACACCGTAAGTCCGATTGACTTGAAATTTCTCACACAGGTGCAGCTCAGTGTGCTCTACAAAAAAAATCCGCCATTTTGAATTTTTTGAAAAACACATTTTTGACATCTCCTAAACCTTAGCTCCGATTGCCACCAAAATTTCAGTGAATCATCATTCGACCAAGTTTATTAAAAATAAGATAAACCATGTTGATATCTCAATTACTTTTCAAGTTATTGACCAATGAACTTTGAAAGGGGTGTGGCTCTGGACATTAATGAACACAAATGAGCAACCGTAAGTCCTATCATCACAAAACTCACAGGATATGTTCAGATAAATGCCCCAGACATACCCAGACAGTTTCATATACATGCACCTCCAGGGGGCGCTACAAGCGCAAGATAGGTGAGTAGCAATACACAAATTGTACTATTAATTGTATATTCATTCTCCAATCATAAAATATCTCTCAGGACATGTCCTCATAAGTAACTGAACCATGCCCTGCAAGTTTTTATCAAATTGACCACTTGGGGGCGCTTTAAATGTATAATAACTACACATGGAATGACACAAATCAAGCTATAGATCATAAAATGTTTGTCCAATTGTTACAAAACTTGCAGGACATGTTTTATAACAATGTTGAAGCACAGGTGTGAAATAATCCGCCATTTTGAATATTTAGAAAAAAAAAATTATTGACATTCTTCTACACCATATCTCCGATTGCCACCAAATTTTGAGTGAATCATCTTTGGATCAAGCTTATTAATAGTTGAATAAAGCATGTCAATATCTTAATTACTTTTCAAGTTATTGACCAATGAACTTCAAAAGGGGCGTGGCTCTGGACATAAATGAACACAAATCAGCAACCGTTGGGCCAACTGTCACAAAACTCACAGGATATGTTCAGATAAGTGCCCCAGATATACCCAGACAGTTTCATATACATGCGTCACTAGGTGGCGCTACAAGCACAAAATAGGTCAGTAGCATTACACAGATTGAATATACGATTAATAGTACAATCGCCAATAATGGCAAATCTCTCAGGATATATCATCATAAGTACCTAAATTGCGCCCTGCATTTCTAATTCAATTTGACCACTAGGGGGTGCTTTTATCTTCTCCTACACTGTAGCTCCGATTGCCACCACATTTTCAGTGAATCATTATTGGATCAAGCTTATTTGAAGTTGAACAAAACATGTCAATCTCAATTACATTTTAATTTATTGACCAATGAACTTTGAAAGGGGAGTGGCTCTCGACATAAATGAATACAAATCAGCAACCGTAAGGGTAATCATCACAAAACTTAATGGATGTGTTCAGATAAGTTCCTAACATATACCCAGACAGTTTCATATACCTTGAACACTAAGGGGCGCTACAAGCGCAAGATAGGTGAGTGCCAATACACAAATGTTACTAGTAATTGCATATTGATTCTTCAATCATGACAAATCTCTTAGTAAGTAACTGAACCACACACCCTGCAAGTCTCATTCCAATTGACCACTAGGGGGCGCTTTAAATGTATAATAACTGCATGTGGAATGACATAAATCAAGCTATAGATCATAAAAATGAAAGCATATGTTTTATAACAATGTTGAACCTTGTGTAAAATTACTTTGAAGTTGCTATTGAGAAAAAAGGGTTGAACCCGCACATCGCCGCTTGCGGCTATATTTTTCTTATATCATTGCTACATTGTTTTATTGGATATTTCTTCAAAGCTATTTCTAAGGTATATACCTTACTACAGTGGTTCTCAAACCTCTCCTTGGGGTCCCCCATCCTTCTCAGTTTTGTTCTAACCCTGAACTAGTTCACCTGATTCAAGCAGGTAAGGGCTTGATGATTATTTGAGAAGTTGATTCTGGTGTGCTACCTCTGTGATACATCTAATATGGCTGGGTGTCCCCCAGGAGAGGTTTGAGAATCACTGCCTTACTACACGTTTTATTGATTATTACACTGTTAATTGCCATGTCAAGAAAATACTTCTATACTCCCTGTCCACAAAGTTGAACTTTTGACATGAAAAGTTTACACCAAATTACACCAAAATCCAAATTACACCAAAATCCAGCACATTGGAAGTATTAATTTAAAAATGTTTGAATCATCAATGAATGCTCTGCTTAGATCTTTCCCATCTTAAAAAATATTCTGCAATATTTGCCCATCTCGTTACAGCTTTCATAATATACTTTCTCCATTTGATTGTTTTAGATTTTCAATTTTTTTAAATGGAAAATAAGTTGCTTTTATATGAAAGAGAATCTCCTTGGCAATTATCACTCACATTATTGCCCAGTATAACACACACACAGTTAAACATCAGATTAAGTATATGTGACTGGCTTTTTGAAACTATAGTTGTTCAACGCACATCCTTAATTAATCAGGACAGTAAAAAGATTTTAGCTCAAAATTCACTTTTTTCAAGTAATGGCATTTTGAATATCAAAACTTTCATTCAAGCTGATTAACAACATGTATTTTGTAAATACGAAAAGAAAATATTGAAAAGGTGTAGTAAAAGCCCAGAAGACAGGGCATGTCTTTGTGTTTAAATTTGGTCTCAAAGCAGGCCTGATGATGATGAGAGATTAATGACTAGTGTCTTGTACTTATGTGAATTTTAAATATTTGACTGATGGTCAATGCCAATTTTATTTATATAGCACCTTTCCTTACAAGTACACCCAAAGCACTTTACATTAAAAACAACATACTGTACATATTAAAACGAAGCATGGACATGAATAAGAATGATATAAACAACCGGATAATCCGTGTAACCATCAATTCATACACACACACACTGTAATTAAATAAATGCCTGAGAAAATAAAAGGGTTTTGAGTTAGTTTTTAAATGTGGACAGAGTTGAGATGGACCTCAGGTCATCAGGCAGTTCATTTCATAGAGAAGAAATACAGTAATCGAAGGCCTGACTTAGATCTAATTCTGGGTACAGCTAGAAGAGCTCTGCCTGATGATCTGAGATTCTTGATAGGATTGTGATGAGTAAGCAGGTCCGAGATATACTGAGAAGCTAAACCATTAAGTGCCTTGTAGACTGTAGGATTTTGAAGGTAATTCTGTATTGTACAGATCCAATGAAGTGATTTAAGTGCCAGAGTAATGTGTTCACATTTACGTGTACATGTAAGGAATCTGGCTGCTGCATTTTGAATGAGTTGGAGGCGTCCTACTGATTGTTTAGATTATCCTGCAAATGAAGCGTTACAGTAGTCCAACCTACTTGAGATGAATTCATGCACCAGTCTCTCAGAGTCAGTTTGAGAATTAAATGTTCTAAGATTTGATATGTTTATTAAATTATTAAATGCTGTTTTGGTAATGTTGGAAATATGATTTTCAAAGCTGAGGTTGGCACCAAAAACAATACCAAGGTTTCTGACTTGCTTACTGTATTTCAAAGACAGTGAATCCAGATGTGAATACATCTCTTAAATTAATTTAGAGATGTAGGACTGTCTGGCAGATTTCATTTCAGCATTATAGCAAGTGTGCATTTTTATAAATTTAAAGATTACAATGCAATATGTCTTTTCTCCATCTCCGTTCAGCTCTCCGACAAAACACTTTTTGACATTTTTATTCTTTCACTGCTTCTCCAAAGTGCCTTTAGTAGTACACATATCTTTACAGTTTTAACAGGGGCAACATGATCAATGATATGAGACATAACATTTGTAAATTTGTTTACCATGGCATCACATGACGGCAGGTCGAATAGTGTAAAATTTGAGAATTCATTAATGAATGTAACTGCAGTGTTAGCATTAATGTAATGTTTGGTAATTGATCTAACCATATTTGTGTGTTCCAACAGAGCACATGACATCAAAAAAGTGCAATAATAATCAGAAATGGCAACATCTAGGACAGCTGTTATTACAACATGAAGACCTTTAAAAAAAACAAGGTCAAGTGTATGACCCTTTAGGACAATCAATCAATCAAATTTATTTCTAAAGCCCTTTTTACAACAGCAGTTGTAACAAAGTGCTTTGAGAGAAACCCGGCCCAAGACCCCCAAAAGCAAGCAACACAAGTGATCCACAGTGGCTAGGAAAAACTCCCTAGTAGGTGGGACCTGGGAAGAAACCTAGAAAGAGGCCAAACTCAAAGGGGTGGCCAGTCCACTTCTGGCTGTACCGGGTGGGGGATCTGAAGGTACCCAGCCCATTGTAAATAGGTCACTTTGTTTATCAGTGTTCAATTATTGTCCAACAATGAAGATATGATGGGTGGGCTGTGACCATAGTCTTTATGTAGCATCAAGATGTGTGGATCCTGTGACATATAAAATCATAAGATTCCAGTAAACTAGTGAATTGTCTCTTGTTGTTGCTGTCATCTACATGAATATTGAAATTACCAGAAATTTTAAGGCTGTCAAAATCAATATTTATTTTCAATAAAATTTCACCCAGTTCATCTAGAGATCCCTCTAAGTTTAACTGGATGATATATAGTAAGAAGAAGTGAAATTGGTAACTAGACTTAAATATTCAAAGCTCTGCCAACAGATTTACAGCTAAAATCATCATTATATAAAACAGTACTACAATTGTCCTTAAGCCAGGTGTGTAGTTGCCATAACTGGCTAAAGTTTACATCAGCAAAATGGGGAGGGCAGTGGTCCTGAGATTATACACTGTCTGCTGGTGAGCATAATACTGTCAGTTAAGCAGACAAATTCCACTTTAATTTTCTCAGATTGCTGCATCTTTAGATCATTCATTACAGCATGAAACACAAAAGAAGATACAAACAAGTGATGACAAGCCAGCTGTAGGGAGGAGATGTTAACATCCTTAACAATGGGATCTGGATGACATGATGTACAACACCTGTTGATCTGCACACAACAAACCATGCAAGACCCAACAACAAGTATGGAGGAAGAGTCAAAATATGCCTCGGTGGACGTCTCTGGGTACCCGCCAGCAGAGGAGGGAGACAATGACCCGACCAACGCTCAACAACCAGGCCGAAGTGAACCGCAGGTTCTTCCTCTCCCAGCGACAGGCAGACCGCTCAGGTTTGCCCATAGAGGGCCACAGCTGCTGGGAAGAATTCTTGCTTATCAAGAACATTGATCCTGGCCCCCAAGATTTGAAAATTGTTTTCCAGATGAAGCGCCTCTGGCTTAGAGAGTTGGAGTGGGCAATTGCCTAGTTGCATGTTAAGTTTTAGAAAATTTGAATGAAGCCAATCTTTTATTTCATGCACACAAGCAGAGATTGTATTGGTTGTGACAGATAGAGCAGGTTGTATATAATTGGATGTCATCAGCATAAAAATGATAAATATAGTTGCAAGCAACGATGGGACGGGGTACTCCGATATGGCAAGTATAGGAAAATAGGCTTCCAATGGTATCAACCATTACTTTCTATCATGTACGGTTCAGGAAATATGACACTGTGACGTCATTGTGAGTCATTGAACCATCGGTCGGCCATTTTGTCTGCCATTTTAAAATGTATATTTTTGTCTATATCACAATTAAGGAATGCATCTCTAAGATATGTATATCCCAAATCTCAGGCCGATCGGACTTATTGTTGATTTTAAGATATATAATTTAGGTGTTAGCCAATGTTAATGTATGGACAAAATTGTCCCAACTTTCAGAGTCAATATCACAGGCTATGATGAACCCACATGGACAAATCATGCCTCATTCTTTGTAGCAGAACACCCTCTTTTCATCGTTACCAAGCATTACTTTCTATCATGTATGGTTCAGGAAATATGACATTGAGAGTTCATCCTGCATCAGTGTATCTATGTTCATCATGCAACTATGTGTCGGCCATTTTGTCAGCCATTTTGTTTTGTATCTCTTAGTCCATATCACCATTAAGGAAGGCATGTATGAGACACATGTATGTCAAAACGCAAGTCAATCAGACTTGTTGTTGATTTTAAGATGATTTTTGTAGGTGTGGGTAAATGTTCATTTATGGGCAAAAGTGACCAAATTTTGAGAATCAGTATCACAGGCTGTGATGAACCTACATGGACAACACACCTCATTATTTGTAGTGGAACTTCCTATTTCCATTGATACAAACCATTGTTTTCCATCATGTATGGGTCAGATAATGACATTGAGAGTTCATTATACATCAGTGAACCATTAGGTCGGCCATTTTGTCTGCCATTTTACATTGTATTTCTTAGTGCTTATCACCCTATAGGGATGTCAGTATAAGAATAATGTATACCGAAACCCAGGTCAATCGGACTTATTGTTGATTTTAAGACTTTACTGACAAATTCGACCAAACTTTGAAACTTGATATCGCCGGTAGTGATAGAGCCACAAAAACCCATCACCACTCATTTTTTACGCCAGAACATTCTCCTTCTAATGGTATCATCCATTACCTTCTGTCATGTATGTGTCTGCAGATATGACATTGTGAGTTCTTTATGCTTAAGTGAACCATTGAGTCGGCCATTTTGTCAGCCATTTTGCATTGTATTTCTTAGTGCTTATCACCCTATAGGAAGGCACGTATGGTACACCTAAATATCAAACGGCAAGGCAATCGGACCTACGGTTGATTTTAAGTTAATTTTTATAAGTTTTGTCAAATTTTCACTGTACAGAAAAATCCAAGATGGCGGACTTTATGGGTTCTTGAGGCAAATTTGTTTCTCATGAGGAATGACATAAGTACACCAAAGTGCATGTCTACGCCAAACGGGGTACGAATGGCAGCTTTTTCGTCTAGCCTTTTTGGGATGCCTATTATAGCGCCACCTATAGACGAATCATGTTCAATGTCTTGGGCCAAGTTATGCGTATCTTCTTCTTATAGCATGCAAAAATATAGCATTTTTTACCAGGGACTTTGAGTTATTTAGCAGTTTCAAGGAAAAGAATAATAACTAGAACTGCAAGCAGTTTTGGCGGGGTACAAGCCGTCCCTGGCAAGTCCCCCCTGGTGCAAGTCGCCCCGATGACCCGCGGAGCCCACAAAAGCAGAACCTATAATATTGGAACCAAAGTCACTGTTCAGATTAGGTTGCTATTTTATGCTGCGGCCAACAGTTCATGTAGCGCATTTGAATGAACTGATCTTTGATTTAATAAGTGTGCATTTAACAGCTATCGCC
>JACXGM010025962.1:0-15079 GCA_016801145.1 Umbra pygmaea | reverse complement strand
AATCAATGCAAATTTGTGGGCGGGTTATTTAAATTACGATGGTTTTCAACCGTCTGATTTATCAACAGCCGCTCATTCGTACGCTGGAATTGGAGTGATACGAAAGTTTTGTAAATCACACGTGAGTCTCGTCGTAAGATGATTTCTGCGCTCAAATCTACACTGGTTTCTACGCACGTTTGATAAATGAGGGCCACTGGGAGAGAACCTTTATACATAACAACACACACAGGGCAGGTACCAATAATAAGGCCACATGAGGAAAATAACAAAACCACCGTGTAAACACTGAATGCAACAAGGGAGACATAACCAAAATAGACACTAAACAAAAGGAAGTCCATAATACAGCCCACTAGGGCTGGAAGTTACAAAATGTGGCAAAAGGTCGAAAAGTTCAAAGGGGCCGAAAACTTTCGCAAGGCACTGTATATCCTTTAGGGAGTTAGAGGTTATTTTGAAAAACAATGCTAAAGGGAACAAGTGCATACTGTTCCTAATGACAATCAATGCACTAACATTAGTTTGTGAATGAACAAACAGAGACTGTTTGGTTTTTACGATAGTCAGAAATATATTGTAGGCTAAGCTTAATTTATGTCTGATTTGAATTACTGTATGGTGGTATAATCTACATGCAAGCAGTAGTTTCTATACTTAAACATTTTGGTGTTGGCTTTCACTTTGCCCTTTTTTAATGCAGTAACTAGGGACAGCTTTAGAACACATTATTGTTCATCAACCCACCTTCACTTTTCTTTCCAAACAGAAGTGGAGGAAGTTGAAAAAATGCCTCAGGCTAATGCAGAACTCTCCCAGATGTCCTGAGAGACATCCTCCATCACCTTCTGATGCCAGCAAATTATATACAATATCCCAGAATTTTCTTGCTCATCCGGGAGACTTGGGATGTCTGCTAATGAGTTGAAGTTTGATATACATTGAGCACCATAATTCATTGGACAGTGAACATTTTTTTGTTCTTCTGGTTCTGTACTCTAACACGTCTAGTTTGAAAGGATACAATGATGTTGTAGTGCAGACAGTCAGCTTTAATTTGAAGGTATTTTAACGATACCACTTGGACTTAAGTATAATAACACAATGGTTGTAGTTATTATTACAATCCATATTCAATAATAAAGTGGTCAGGCAGAAACAGGTAGATACACTAACGGTTACAGCAGTACAGATTCCACAGGCTGGGGATGTCAAGGGACAGGAAGGTAGACGGTACATGGTAGAACACAGGCAGAAGAACAAACTCAAATTCTAGGAGGGTCAAAGGCAGGCAGGGTTTTGATACACGGTACATCTACAGGCAAAAGTACAGAAGGGCAAATCCGAAAAGAGTGTAACAAGGGAAGAGAAAACAGGTTGTACCAGAACTAGACTTGATAAGTTTTTAATGCTTAGTATGTTGCCAAAAACAAACAATACCTCATGAGGGGTAAACCAAACAGACAGGCTTATATGTAATACAGTAGAAAACACAGGTGATCAATATTCCGGTGATTGCGCCCTGGGTTGAGGGATGCGTTCATGGTGGTTGGGATGGTGGTAATTTCTGGCGTTATGTATTGGACTCCGGATGGCAGATGATAGGTGGTTTGAGGACGTCACAGGTATATTCTAACATAACAGATGAACCGTTCAGAAATGACAGCTTCCATTTTCAGGCACCAAAAAACATTGAAGAGTTTAGCATAAATTTTTATAATAATTGTCAATATTTGTCCACATATCCTTTGCATGCATTGACTGCTAGTGTCTGCCTTGCCTGGTGATGCTATGCCAGGCCTGTTCTACAGCCATTTTTTATGCAAATAAAGCTTGAAAATAAAAAATCTATCAATCAGGGAACATTGCAAATATCCTGAATATGCCCAAGTCAACAGTTTGGTTAATCATTAACAAGAGAAAACAACCGGTGAACTTTACTATGCCAAAAGTCCCGGTAGACTGTGGAAGACCACTGTAGTGGAGAAGTGAAGAAGAAATAATGCCCAAGAGAAAGCAACACTAATCTATTGTTATGCCGTGTGCGGATTATGGAGAGTATATTACTTGTGATTAGTTTACTAGAACGCACAAGAAAATAACAGAGTCCAATAATATTAACACAGGGTACGCCACAACTTAATTAGGCTGCCTTCCAGTACAGGGAAAATAAACAGTTCTAATGTGTCAGTACAAAATTAAGGTAGGGTCCTCTGGATACGACGGACTCAACCTCTTCTTCAACCCGCTTGGACTGGTCCACATGTATGTCACTTCTGGAAGTAAAATACAGTCGTGGCATACCCAGTTAGAGGGACATAGACAATATCCCACAATCCCCCATTGCCTCATCAGCACTTAAATAGGCCCTCTAGGATCCTATTAAGCACAGGTGGATTGAATAGCGCAATCAGGGAATTGGGGAGACAAACAGTGGCTTCAATAGGTAGGAGATGCTGACCGCCAGACACTGAACGCGCCAGAAAAGGGAGCCACAGCACCAGGAAAGGCAAGAGTGCTGACATCTATATGCACAACATAGCTTTAAATAATACATTACTACCAGAATGTCTTTAGTTATCTGTTCTACAAATGAAAGCAACTACAGGTGATGCTAAGAATGAGGAGACGGAGAAAGAGATGGGAGGCTGCTGTGACGGTGGTGGTAGGCACCAGGGCAGAGACAGGTGCAGCAATGTAACTGTGCACACTAGAGTATACTTAACAGCTTTATTATATGCAAATTACGTAGTTCAATTGATTTTGATCATCAATTATAGTTAAAGGCGCAGTGCGGAACTCTTACATATTGCATTGTGTGAACTGGTTTGGCAAGGGCTGGAATGTAACTTACCGGTAAAACTCAACTCCTTTGAGTGTCTTGTCGTACAACCGAACGTCATAGCCACGTTGTAAACGCCCCTTTGCTTTATCGCCAATTTTAAAATCAACAAGATCATAATTCAAAAAATTAAGATCATTATATATTTGCAGAAGGCTTAAATCTAGCGATTGAGAGCATATACTCATTATGAAAATGTTTACTGAGGTAATAAATCAAGTGAGAAGTGTCTCATTCTCATAGACTATTACCGAGCTCTTTTGCAACCAGACGTATCGCCCCCAGCTGGAATTCAGATAGAATTCAGGTTTAAGGAACTTCCTCATTTGCTTCACTTTGCCAAACCGGATGATCACCCTGTGGCATAGACATACATCATGAACTCACCTAAACAGTGTTTGTGTAATTACTATCACTGCCAGAAGGGGGAGACAGACATTCCACACTGCAGCTTTAAGAGAAAATTGTTCTTTTGCAAAAAAAGCAGAAACAAAGAGCAGTGAAAAAAGAGAGAGGTAGAGAGAACATTTGAGGACGTGCTTTTGTGTGAAACAAATCACTGCATAGTGTGTATAGACTTAATCATATAAAGCTCTAGAAAAAATTTAAAGAATGCAAAAAGGTTTCTCTGGTTTTAGTGATAATAGGTATCTGTTTGGGCAAAAATGAACGTTTTGGTATCTGTTTGGGAAAAAATTAACATTTTTGTTTTTTTCCATAAAGTACTGACAAAATTTCTTCCAAATTCTTAATGAAAATATTGTCATTCATAGCATTTATTTGCAGAACATGACAACTGTTCAAAATAACAAGAAATATTTAGTGCTGTCAGACCTCGAATGATGCAAAGAAAATAAGTTCATATTAATTGTTAAATAACACAATACAAATGTGTTAACTTATGAAGGGTTCAGAAATCAATATTTGGTGGAATAATAATAATTGTATAATAATAAAAATAATAATAATAATAATTATTATTATTATTATTATTATCAGCTCGACTTTGTTTGACGGAATGTATCCATCCATCTTCCTCTTGATCACATCCAGATGTTTTCAGTGGGGTTGATTCATGAAATATTTGCAGTGGTCACTTAATTTTGTACAGAGTTGTACATAAATTTTTTAGATTTTTTTAAATATCTAAAAATACCAATTTTACAACATTTGTAAGTTAGTCACATGAAAGTAGTTGTTATGGCTCAAATTATAAAGCACTTTGAAATACTGTATTAGATCTAACTTTGTTAGTAGCCAATGATAGCCACTGCTTTATAGTTCAGTATCATATAGTGCATGATTTGTTAATGTGTATTAGGGCACTGTACATGGGTCGTGGGCCAGTCTGCGTTTCAAAGCCCCGGGCCATTTTTCAGTCCCAGTCTGACCCTCCTGCCCCACATTAACATTAATTCAAATGTTTGTCTCTGTGGGTCTTACATATTTTGATAGCTACCTGTAGTGTGAAACATAACATGTGCAATCATGCTTGATATTCCTCAATTCCTCCCTTAATGGGACCTTCATGAAAACACCAACCACCAATATATTTGATCCAGTGACTGACGTGTTACATAACCTGTCTGTTGTTCTTCACCTTCAGGCGATGTCTGTGTGTGGTCCTGTGAGGGCGGTGATTATTTTGATCCCCCCCGTGTATTAGCTTCTTTAAAAGGAAGCAATCTGCATTGAATAGGTGTGAGAAACTGAAGAGAGATCCCAGCCGCCAGCCAGCTGCCAGAAATGCATATTTGTCCTAAAACACATTTTCCTCATACCACTATAATATCACTGTCCACCATTTACTCGAGTGCAACAGGGTGTTATTCCCTTATTAGTAACGAGAGATAAGACATACAGTTAACAGCATTGGAAAGTGAAATACAGTGCCTTGCGAAAGTATTCGGCCCCCTTGAACATTTCGACATTTTGCCACATTTTAGGCTTCAAACATAAAGATATGAAACTGTAATTTTTTTGTGAAGAATCAACAACAAGTGGGACACAATCATGAAGTGGAATGAAATTTATTGGATATTTCAAACTTTTTTAACAAATAAAAAACTGAAAAATTGGGCGTGCAAAATTATTCATAAGTTAATGCTTTGTAGAGCCACCTTTTGCTGCGATTACAGCTGTAAGTCGCTTGGGGTATGTCTCTATCAGTTTTGCACATCGAGAGACTGAAATCTTTGCCCATTCTTCCTTGCAAAACAGCTCGAGCTCAGTGAGGTTGGATGGAGAGCGTTTGTGAACAGCAGTTTTCATTTCTTTCCACAGATTCCCGATTGGATTTAGGTCTGGACTTTGACTTGTCCATTCTAACACCTGGATATGTTTATTTGTGAACCATTCCATTGTAGATTTTGCTTTATGTTTTGGATCATTGTCTTGTTGGAAGACAAATCTCCATCCCAGTCTCATGTCTTTTGCAGACTCCATCAGGATTTCTTCCAGAATGGTCCTGTATTTGGCTCCATCCATCTTCCATCAATTTTAGCCATCTTCCCTGTCCCTGCTGAAGAGAATCAGGCCCAAACCATGATGCTGCCACCACCATGTTTGATAGTGGGGATGGTGTGTTCAGGGTGATGAGCTGTGTTGCTTTTACACCAAACATAACGTTTTGCATTGTTGCCAAAAAGTTCGATTTTGGTTTCATCTGACTAGAGCAACTTCTTCCACATGTTTGGTGTTTCTCCCAGGTGGCTTGTGGCAAACTTTAAACAACACTTTTTATGGATATCTTTCAGAAATGGCTTTCTTCTTGCCACTTTTCCATAAAGGCCAGATTTGTGCAGTATACCACCTCAGCTGTAGATCTCTGCAGTTCATCCAGAGTGATCATGGGCCTCTTGGCTGCATCTCTGATCAGTCTTCTACTTGTATGAGCTGAACATTTAGAGGGACGGCCGGGTCTTGGTAGATTTGCAGTGGTCTGATACTCCTATCATTTCAATATTATCGCTTGTACAGTGCTCCTTGGGATGTTTAAAGTTTGGGAAATCTTTCTGTATCCAAATCCGGCTTTGACCCTCTCCACAACAATATCTCAGACCTGCCTGGTGTGTTCCTTGTTCTTCATGATGCTCTCTGTGCTTTCAAAGGATCTCTGAGACTATCACAGAGCAGGTGCATTTATATGGAGACTTGATTACACACAGGTGGATTCTATTTATCATCATTAGTCATTTAGGTCAACATTGGATCATTCAGACATCCTCACTGAACTTCTGGAGAGAGTTTGCTGCACTGAAAGTAAAGGGTCTGAATAATTTTGCTCACCCAATTTGTCAGTTTTATTTGTTAAAAAAGTTTGAAATATCCAATAAATTTCATTCTACTTCATGATTTTGTCCCACTTGTTCTTCTTCACAAAAAATTACAGTTTTATGTCTTTGTTTGAAGCCTGAAATGTGGCAAAATGTCGAAATGTTCAAGGCACTGTATATTTCCGTTTAACATATATATATTGGAAACTATGTATTTTGTGGTTTTTCTATTGTGTTTGATTTGTGAATGTAACTGGTGGTGGTGTAGAGGAGGAAGACCAGGCAGGAAGAATAGTTATGTGATGTTTAATGAATAACAAACAACACTGGTTGCTGTTGTTGGCAAGTAGAATGGTAGCCTATGTGAGCTGCACAACGGGTATACTAAGCTACTATGCTCTGACGCTGCATATTCGCAGAGGCTTAAGTATACAGAGTGTACGCCTGCCTCTAACACACAAAAATACAGTACTTACATCACTTTGAACCATAAACAAACAGCAACTCAGAATACCGACATGTAACAATGTGTCAATGAACCGCACCATGCCTCTGGACACCTGAGCTTAAATAATAAGACCTAATAGATACCAGCTGAATGTAATTAGTAATCTGTTCACACAAGCACTTGATTACTAACCTAATGAAGAAAAAAAAACTAGCAGCTGTCTAGTGGTTGGTGCCACAGTTCCACACAATACAACACACATAACATAACTCAAACCACAGTACATACACACTGGCAATACAAATAATACATATACACAATAAACATAAAAGCAGATTCATACAAAGTGTCCATATCTCAGTTCATTGGACAGCATCCCATCCTAGGATACCATGACAGTGAGCTTACTATTAAATGTGCTCTTCATACACAGTAAAGAACAAAACTAGTTTCTCTTTCAGTTATCCGCTTACAGAAGCTGTATAAACTGTATAAATGGCAAGATAAGCACTGTATCGTGTAGGGATTAATTTTCCGATAGTAGTCATTTTCAGATTTTTTAACTATCAAAAAACTTTTAAGTTTGTCAATTGAAAGAGAAAGCATTTCCATTGTTATTGCTGGAATTTTCTGTTACAAAAACATCTTTTGTAAAAACTTTCTGTCTGGCACCAGCCTCTATAATATTTCATAAATAATTCTACAACCCCAAGCAGGGTGTTGAAAATGAATTCACAGGTACAGAAATGGCATAGCTCTGATTTATCGGTGGAAAATTTTTAAATTCCATAGAATTGTTTGACCCATCCCACTAATTTGGCATAATGTTCATGTTGCACCGAATTTAATGAGAAAAGTATTTATAATTGATATTAGCCCTTATATAAAATGTCTTGGTGGGAATTTCTCAATGTTTAAGGAATTCAGAATTGTAACGACAGTACTGTCTTAACCTAGCCAACATGATATCTGAATGTCAGAATACCTATTATGAAATATAAATCAGATATTACCCACTAACAAATCATGGATGTGTATCTGCATATATTGTATAATCGGTCATATTTGAACGAAGAAGGGTTATTTTCTAAAGTTTGATCTAATTTACTTATTGGATTCCATTTGTGTCCTTCCAGTTTGTCTCCGAGGCATAAAAGTTCACAGGAAGTGTTACCTGATCATTGAGGAACCAAAGCACTACCATGAGGCCAACGAACATTGCATAGCATGGGGAGGAACCCTTGCCACTCCCCGTGACATCAATGAAAACAATGAGCTACGGGACTACGCCAAGAGGAGTATGCCAGGAACCAAGGATTTCTGGATAGGTGTGACAGACATTGTGAAAGAGGGGCTGTATGTAGATGTGAACAGCATGCCCATCAGTTACTTCAATTGGGACAAGGCTAAGAAACAGCCCACAGGGACCAAGAGGGAGAGCTGTGCCGTCCTCTCATTGGCTGCACAGGGAAAGTGGCATGATGAGGTCTGCCTTGGCAAGAAAACATATATTTGTGAATACCCTATTCCTTAACCCTTGAACTACTTTTTCAATTTTACCGGTCCCTTTTGTTGACATTTTGTCTTCTGAAAGGGTAATCTTTCATTTTACAGCAATAATAATAATAATAAATTTTATTTGTATTTCACTTTACATTACAGCAATCACAAAGTGCTACAGAGCATATAATAAATCAATTAATAAAGTGAAACTCCTTAATAGTTTTTAATTCAGTAGACTGTCAGCTACAAGATGAATGAATAAAAACTAACTTTTTAAGACACAGATTGTAATATAATTGTTATTGTTGAATAAATGTGAACCATGATAAAAACATGTATGTAAAATCCATGTTGGCATGCCCCCAGGCTTTGGGAATCAGTGTAACAGTCTTACGGGATGTAGAAACACATTCTGACTATTTTTTGCATGTGTTTTTCCATAAATCTGTTTTATTGCAGTGAGAGGTCCTACACAATTCCAGAATTGAGGCGGTAGTTTGGCTCATCCTGAAAAAATACATGATATTGGAATTTTTTTTTTATTGGCAAGCTTTAAAACAATTACCCTGCTCTCCGATCTCCATTCAACTATTTCAGTGTGTGAATGATAAATGCCATGGCCAATGTCAACATGTACATATATTCTCAAGTTATAACCCATGTGGAAATGGTTTCATATGGAAACATAAACAGTTGAATTGTTGTCTTGTGGTTACAGCAGAATAAAACCCCTTTTGTGCCAGAGTTTGTTTAGCAGTCTAAGCCCCTGACTCTGAAACACATGTGCCCCGCTGCATTGCTGTCTGTGCCCTTCCTTCTGCATGCTCGGCTCCTGGATGAGATGACTGAGGGAGCATTTTTATCAATGGGGGGGCATTTACCTAATTCCTATACCATCAACACAATGATCGCTTCAAGTTATTTCCCCAAATTCACAGCACCCTTTTGCTGTTATGATCTGTTGCAAACGAAATGCATAGCCAGACACCAGCCTCTGGCAGCGTTCCTGAGTTCAGTATTATTCTTGGGTTTACATGCTGCAACGGGCTTCAAATCCCACCAGAGATTTTTTATGGGGATCCAGTCAGGTGACTGTGATGGCCACTCTAGTGTTTTCCAGGACTTATTCAACAACCAAGCGTAGGTGGAATTTGATGTATGCTTGGGATCATTGTCTGATTGGAAGGTCCCAATGATGCCCAAGCTTCACCTTCCTTACAGACGGCACAATGTTTTTTCCTAGAATTTCCTGATACTTCAATGAATCCCTCTTGTCTTTCACACTGTGCCAGAGGATGTAAAGCAGCTCCAGAGCATCACAGAGCCACCACTATGCTTGACTGTGGGCAGAGTGTTCTTGTCAGTGTATGCTTCATTCTTCTTCCTCCAGGCATACCGCTGATCCATTGTGCTGAAAAGTTCCAGTTTTTTTTATCACTCCACATAATGGAATCCCAAAACCTCTGTGGCTTCTTTATATGATTTTGAACATATTGGAGACGACTTTTAATTTTGCGTCAATAGTGGTGTACATTGTGGAGTTCTGGCATAGAAACCTTCTGGGTTTAAGTACACGCCTTACTGTGCTCACTGAAACCTCAGTGCCTGTTGCCAATAAGTCTTGCTACAGACATTTTGCAGTCACTCAAGTGTTTTTCACAACCTGCCGTCTCAGACATCTAGTAGCAGCTGTTGATAGCTTCCATTTTCTGCCCTTTCCATGTAATGTAACCACCATTCCCTTAACTTTGAACTTGCGAACTAGGCTTCCAACAGCGTCTCTGGGAATATTCAGGGCTATCTTTTTGTATCATGCTCCTTGTTTTTGAAGTGCAATGATCTCTTATCTTAATGTTTTGGACCATTCTTTTGATGCAGTCAAACATGACACTCAACAAACATCTTACCAGTTCAGGTATTTCATGTGTTCCAGCTCAAGCACACCTAGTGCAACTAATGAAGTTGTATCAGGTGTGCTTGGGACAACAGCTGTTTTGCATATATGTGCGCTTGTGAGGGATTCTATTCAATGATTCTGAGACTGGAGAAGTCATTTGTTGTGTTAAGCTATTTCAGTTGCTTTTGTTTGATTTGTTCATTGCAACCAGCTCAAAGTCTGTACATTTTGACAATACACCCAATATGCAATCTGGGTTGAATAGTTTTGTTTGCAACTGTACAGTATAAATATTTCATCTTTGACAACGGAAATATAGCATTTTAACTGAAATGGGAATTTGTTAATAGTGTACATAATCTACAAGAGGTGGCTATAGCCAATGTGCAGAGTAAATCTTTTCAGGATGTATCTCAGAACAAGACTTCTTTGGCTTGAAAACAAACTCATCAGCTCTAAAAAACGATACTGGTGAAGTTGCTGGCTTTGACGTCTCACTGTAATTAACAACCAGCTGTATCCACTCTACTCATTATCTGTGTATTTTAGTTTTGTTAGCATTGCCAGCAGCAGAAACCAGAAGGTATAGGGGCTTCACCCTCTACAGCAACAGAGACAAGAAGGTATCCGCCACCACCAGCGGAGACCACCGGGGGGCACCGCCCTCCTCACCAAAGCCGCTACCAGCTGCTCCGTCATGTCAGAGCCATATATACAGAGAGTTTGGTCAACTCAAAACCCAAGTAATTGGATACTATCGTCAGATGAGTCTGCAGTGTAACCCTATGGGGAGTATATGCTATCTTGAAATAAATTGCCTATTTTCACTATAAACAGGCACATACATGTAATTATCAATGTTTGTCAATATGTAAAGGGCCCTTACGGAAATATTCCAGTGTATATTTACCTTCTATATCGTAAATGGGCCTCTAAAAAATGCTCATTGTATTGAGTGACCACGTCGCCAGTCGAGCAGTGTTTACCTTTTTCTCTTCAGTCTCACGAGTCCTGACGTAAACTTTCGTAGTTCATCCATCGCCGAGGACAGGTTAAACTTACTTGATGGCAAATATTGTAACTGTAACTAGTGCTGCATTGTAATGTACTGCATTGTTAGGCTAGTATTATTATTAACAGACATCGATAAACCCTTCCCATATTGTAGCCTAAAAAACACATTCATTTTACATTCAGTGCCCACACTTTTCTACTTTTTGGTTCACTTGTGAATTTTTTTGCCACTTCCCGCTCTTTCATTGCAGCATTTTTTAAGTGATTTATGTCATTTGTAAATAATTTATTACATTTTCCACTATTCCCTCCACTATGTCAATGGGACTCTCAGATGAATGTTGGTATCCAACATGGAGTCCACAAAACACATGACCACCTCGGAACAAACGCATAATGGTATAGCTCAGAACATTCGATTCCCTAGTTGGCCAAACTCTCTATATTTACGGCTCTGCATCACAGGGTGAGCATCCGGTTTGGCAAATTGACGCAAATCGGAAGTGCCTTAAACCTGCATTCTATCTGAAATCCAGCTGGGGGAAATACGTCTGGTTGCAAAAGAGCTCGGTTTCTGTAATAGTCTATGAGAATGAGGGACATAATATTCTTGATTTATTATCTCAGTAAACATTTTCATAATGAGTATATGGTCTCAATTGCTAGATTTAAGCCTTTTGCAATTTATCATGATGTTCATTTTTTTAATTATGGTCTCGTTGATTTTAAAATCGTCGATAAAGCAAAGGGGCGTTTAGGGCGTGGTTATGGCATTTGGTTGTATGACAAGACACTCAAAGGAGTTGGCATTTCACTTTTTTTCGATGACCCAAATTTGTTCTTCGCAAACCAATGTGTGACGTCACACATGGCTCGATCCAGGAATTATCCAATCTATGGTATGCACACAACATGGCGAAAAAATACTTTTCGACACGCAAATACCCTCTCTTTGTACCAGGCCAGAAGGGTTTGAGTTATTGTATTTTGCTAATATGCATAATAGATTTAGATTAAGAATTTGAATAATGTATAACATTTCTAGAGTGGTCATTAATCAAACAAATGTGTTTAATAAAGCAATTTTTAAATCAGTAGTTGTCATGAAGTGCTTTGGGATTGTCACGAAATGTGAGGACGTTCTGTTTTGTGGCATAATATTTGTAATTATTATGAATAATGTGTGTTATGTATGTCACCCTTTGGGCACTGGTAGGCACTTGGTTCCTCATTACACATGAATGGTGCACTGGGTAAATACCCACACCGGCGCGTAATGAGCAGTGTTGGGCAAAGTTACTTTTAGGATTACTTTTCAGTTACTTGATGAGTTCAAGTTTTGGGAAGTCCCTAATTAAGACAAAATGATCAGGTAAATGGAGTTCATATCTTACTGGTGACCATGATTGATATTTTCTTTACTCTTTCTATTTGTTTTATAGGTCACTGTTAAGATATGCACTCAATTTACCTGATCATTTTGTCTTAATTCGGCACTTCCCAAAACTTGGAACTCCTCAAGTAACTAAAAGTAATCCTAAAAGTAACTTTGCCCAACACTGGTAATGAGTAGTCAAGGTGCCTATTTAATCCCAGTGATCCGGAACGGTCGGCACGTGCTATTGTGGATACGTCCCTGTTCTGTTTTGGGAGTAAATTGCTGTGACTCTGGGGATGAAGACATAGTTTGCTAGTTGAGCCTTCACCTCTTATGTGTCATATGTGATCTATATTTGTGTAGCATGAGCAACCATACACTCTTTATACTTAGCCTCTATACTATGTCGCGCTAGAGCATAGTAGGCCTATGTGTATACCGAAGTGCAGCCACTATACTTATGTCATCAGTCCTGTGTATGTCCAGCAAGTACAACCTGTGTTCATTGAACATCTGAACACTCCTCCCTACATTCTGGTCTCTCTCTCTTCCAACACCCACAATGCCACAACACCTGTGCTGTGACAGGGATAATGGTCTAGGGCAGGTTTTCTAGGTGTGGTCTAAGCCTCCTCGTTCCAGTGAAGGATTATCTTAATGCTAAAGATACAAAGACATTTTAGACAAGTTATGCTTCCAGCTTTGTGGTAAATGTTTGGAGAAGGCCCTTTCCTGTTTCAGCATGACTGCAGGTGCCATAAAGACATGGTTTGATGAATTTGGTGTGGATGAAACGGATTGGCATGCACAAAACCCTAAAATCGACCCAAAACCAAATTCAGTGCCTGACTTCACAAATGCTCCTTTGGCTGAATGGGCACAAATTCCACATACACACGCCAAAATCTTGTTAAGCCTTTCCTGAAGAATTTGGGTTTTGGAATGGGATGTACAACAAATAAATATGTTTTTGAGGGTCAGGTGTCCACATACCTTTGGCCATATAGTGTATGTAGAAGGAAACAGATTGGAAAGGCACAGACATTTGGCCATATAGTGTATGTAGAAGGAAACAGATTGGAAAGGCACAGACATTTGGCCATATAGTGTATGTAGAAGGAAACAGATTGGAACGGCACAGACATTTGCCCGGGCCAAGTATCAAATCCCCATCGCCATATAATGCTCCATGTTCAGGAGCTTAGAATACTACATCAAATTCTGGCACTAGTTACTCATAAGTAAACTTGAATTGTTTTGTAATCACAATGTCAAAACTGTCACTAAATTACAAGTATGTTATTGTATTTAATGGCATATAATTATGTTTTGTGAAGCTATTTAAAGCTATTCTGTGGACTTGTGGTAATATCACATTTAAGTACTTTACGCAACATTCTTGTGGGGTCATTTTAATTTATTAAGCTTTTTTAGTCAATGTCTTCTGAAAACACACTACTTATACTAACCTTGAAAATAAAATAACATTAACCACAAAGCAATTTTCTTGATGTGTAAAAGGAAAGGCTTTAAGAATTGAACTGTGTTCATTAGTGGTATTGATATCAAACGTATACCTAACATAGCAGCATAGATTTATAGAAAAATAAAGATAAGGCCAAAAGAGAAATACTTTTGAAAGTCATCTATTAGATATGTAATTGCAAATTGCTTTAAAATGTACAACTCCATCTAAAAATATTCCATTATATATGTTACAAAGGTGTCGAGCTTTATGGACATAAACTGTGTACAGAATTACTAGGCAAATTGTATCCTTACGGATTGATTTTATTATTGAACAACTACAATGCTTTCGGTCAATCCAAAATGTAAATACACCTCAAACCTGAAAAGTTAAGAAAGTAAGAAGTGGAGATTTGGCTTTCTTTGGAGAATATATATGTGTTCACAATTGTTGGGCAACTATTAGTGTGCAGAATAATTATGCAACTAAATGAAAAACGAAATGTTGCCCATCTAACTTGTGGATTTTTATCTGTTAAAGTAAGAATAATTAACAAACAACAAAAAATGTACAAATAAACATTTTTTTTATTTTGAAACAAATCAGTGACCAATATAGCCACCCATCTTTACAATAACAGTCATAAGCCTTCCATTCATGGAGTCTGTCAGTTTATTGATCTGTTGATGATCAACTTTTTGTGCAGCAGCAACCACATCTCCCAGACACTGTTCAGAGAGATGTAATGTTTTCCTTCACCGTAAATCAACCTTTTAAGAAGGGACCACAAGTTCTCAATAGGGTTTAGGTCAGATGAAAAGGGGGACCATGTCATATTCTTTCAGCTTTAGGGCCTTCACTGGCTAGCCATGCAGTGGATTATTTCGATGCATGCAATGGAGCACTTTCCTGCATAAAATTCATGGTCTATTTGAAAGATGCAGACTTTTTCCTGTACCACTGCTCGAAGAAAGTGCCTTCTAAAAACTGGCAATAGGTTTGGGAGTTGGGTTTGAGTCCATCTTTATCCCGAAAAGGTCCAACTAGCTCATCTTTAATAGGCAAGGCAAGGCAAGTTTATTTATATAGCACATTTCATACACAATGGCAATTCAATGTGCTTTACATAAACAGGAAAACACAAAAATTTAAAACAGATAAAATTAAAGCATTTAAAATAAAAGTGAAAAACAGTTAGAAAAATAGTACAGTTTAAGAAATAAAACAGATTGAACGAACATATAAAATATAGTG
>JACXGM010025961.1:0-15081 GCA_016801145.1 Umbra pygmaea | reverse complement strand
CACACACACACACACACACACACACACACACACACACACACACACACACACACACACACACACACACACACACACACACACACACACACACACACACACACAGGAGTAACACTATGAGTGATGGAAAATTCCACCAACTTGTAACGAAACAATTCTGCACAATCAATGGCTTACGTAAAAAAGGTTCACAGCAGAGGTAAGGGTGCATAAATTGCATGCAAATATCATATTGCACACAAAAAAACATTTCCTAAAATATATTACCATGGCAGGGAAAAGGGGGCGCTAGCTGGCAGTACAATGTAAAGGGGGGTTGTGAGCTAAAACATTTGGGAACCATTGTGCTAAATGACAAATGAAAATTATACCCATGCCTCCATCCTATGGTACATGACACAAACATTCGAGCTTTCTAGCATTTTCTAGTAATCCTTATAAATAGTATTTGTTTGTTTTTATATTGCTGTGGGAGCAACATTTAATACAGCTGCACAGTAGGCTAGCAGGCATACTAATCATTACTAAAAACAATTTAAACAGATAAAAAAGTGTAAATGATGACATACGAAACTCATCAAAAATATAACTTCCTCTTAACTTTCAACTGCTTTCATTTCTCAGCAAAATTAACATGTGAAAATATTTGTATAAACATAGATTCAACCAACAAACTGAAGAACTTCCACAAACATGTTACCAACAGAAATTGAATAATGTGTTCCTGAACAAAGAGGGGGTCAAAATCAAACAGTCGGTTAATGTGGCCACCAGCTGCATTAAGTACTGCAGTGCATCTCCTCCTCATGGACAGCACCAGATTTGCCAGTTGTTGCTGTGAGCTATTAACCCCACTGTCCCACCGCGGCACATGGAGCTGTTACCCCACTCTTCCACCAAGGCACCTGGAACTTCCCGGATATTTCTGGGGGAATGGCCCTAGCCCTCACCCTCCGATCCAACAGGTCCCAGACGTGCTCAATGGGATTAAGATCGGTGCACTTTGCTGACAATGGCAGAACAGAGACATTCCTGTTTTGCAGGAAATCACACATAGAACTAGCAGTATGGCTGGTGGCATTGCCATGCTGGAGGGTCATGTCAGGATGAGCGTAGAGCAGTGTTGTAGTCAAGACCACTTAACCCGAGACCAAGACAAGACCAAGACCAGAGTGTATCGAGACCGAGACAAGACCAAGACTTTCAGGGGCCAAGACCAAGACCGAGGGAGGGCGAGACCGAGTCAAGACCAAGACCAGCGCCCCACACTACATGACACAATAAAATGTGAAACATGATCAAAAGAGCATCTCAAATTGATCTGAAAGATCCACATTCCCATAAAAACTACTAAATATTAAACACTCAAAGCTGAAATAAACCTAACCATCTGTATTCAATACTCCTGTGTGAGTATCATTTAGTACAGAATGTAAAACAATTATTAATCGTTCATCACTAAAGTCTTCACTTTTCTCCGCCTTTTATCAACAATACATAAAGTTATGTTTTTTTTAAACCAACAATTCTTTTTTTTCTCAAAACAACATAGCTAAATGTGTAAAATGTTTAAAATGCAGAAAAGCTGTGTATTGTAATGAATACAGTAATTCTGTGAAATGTTGATGTTTAGGAACAACTATTGTAGGTAGAGTCTTTTATAGCTTTAATGTGTAATCAAAGCAACAAAAGATACAAAGAGGTCAGAAAGTCAGTGGCCTAACTGCATGTGATTTATAAAAGTACAAAATTGATTTAATTGGGAGCAGTTTCATCAAAAAGTAAACAATATAAATCAATGGTATTATGGCCATCACATTTTTCAAATAGGTAAACAAGGAAGTTAAATGATAGATATGGTATGAGCCAGAGTGTGTGTGCTGGTAAAAAGTAATATTTGATCTGCAACTGTAAATTGGAACTTAAGAATTAGCTCTCTGAAAGTAACGTGCCATAAAATAACCTATTTAATTTAGTCATTTCTCATATAATTTGAGGCGCATTACTCAGTCTCTCCACTCTCTGCTCATATCTCAGGTTAGCTCTCACCCAAACGAGGGTGCCTCCCCTTGGCGCGTAGCTTTAATGTCGGGAGCTGTATGCAGCTGACATTAGCTAAGGTCGATTAATATTAGCTACACATGCACAGCAGTTTGTCTACATTACTCATCGATCAAATAGGACTATGGTGGGACAAAAATTCACTCGAGTGGAACCGGTTTTCAATCCCCATCCGAGGCAGGTTGATAACGTTAGTTAGCCAGCTTTGCTAAACATCACTCTTATAGCTTACCTTCTTTGTGCTTCCTTTCTAAGTAACGATAAAAGTTTGACGTAGTCCCCACCGTCTCTGAAATTGAAGCACTGCAGTATTTACAAGAAGCTGTATGCTTTCTTCTGGATGTTGTTTTACAAATATATTCTTTACGATTTTTGTAGCCGAATTGTATTACTGAAGATTTTGCAGACATCTTCTCCCGCTCCAAGACAAATACAGCTCACTTTCTTGGGAGTGCGAGTGAAAGGGGGCGGGGATTGGTGACAGCGGTAACAAAAATACGTAATTAGCCATAAGTCACGTTATTGCTTGGATTTTAATCAGTACGTTTTACATCCAATAAAACCAAAGATGTTAACAAAAAAAGAGACAATATACTGGCAATTTAGTGATATTTCCACAGTTATGGTCTTGAAAAAATGTCCAGAGTCCTCAATATTTGAGACCGAGACAAGACAGAGTACAAATGCGGTCGATACCGAGACGAGACCATCAAAAAGTGGTCTTGAGACCAAGACCGGTCTTGAGTACTACAACACTGGCGTAGAGTAATGCACAGCTTGCTATCAGCGTCCAACGTTAACTTTTTTCTCACTGGCACTTTCGGTTCAGTCGGTCTAAGATCTACTAGCCCGGACAAAATTATTACTTGCCCGAATTAAGATTTGAAAAGAATTTAATGAAAAAAGTCTGTGTTTCTTTACAAAAATAAAGGGTTTGTGTGTTGTAACCAAAAAACGATATCCATTAATGTATTTTCCCATCTTCACAACAAAGTAGGTGAGTTGTAAAAATAATATTTAGTTCATATTGCCCAACCTTAAGACAAATGTACAGAGTTAAATGTTGTGAACTCAGCTGCACTTAGTTTGGAATGCACAAGTTTTGGGAAGTTCCTGATTAAGAACAAAATTAACAATAACGGGAATTCACTAGTAACCAGTGATCTATGAATAGAAAATGATTCATTATGGTAACTAGTTAGTTATAAACTCCCCATTACCTGGTCATTTAGGAATTCCCAAAATGGATAAACCCAGATGCAATTAGTTGGTAAAGCACAACAATTACTGCAGTACATGTGTCCTAGGATTGGGAATATGAACTAAATACATTGTCAGGATAATTTGATAACTTTTTTCTTTGCAATTTATCAAGATTTCCTCCCTTCCCAATTCCTTCTCTAATCCTGCGTTGTCGGCAGCTCCGCAACTCCTTGAACAGATCTGTGGGATGACGAGGGGTGTGCACATGGTTCATCCAACCACATGTCACCCAAGCCACCAATTCATTTAAAAATTGAAATAAAAAGAAATTTCCTCTCGGGGACTTTAAACTATGTAAGATACTATACAAGTGTATCAAAAGGATTTAAACAACTTTTTCATGGAATTCAAAGGATTTAGAAGGATTAAATATGACTGTATTTAAGATTATCTTTATAGAATAGGCCTATTCAGGCAGCATTATTTCCATCATGAGCACATTCAGATCACCTTGTCCAACCACAGAAGACCTGTTGTCCAGAGTTATACTGTAAAAAATTAAAATGACTGAAATGCTGTTAAAATGAACAGTTACATTTAATGACATTAGTTTGCATAATAACTGCATCTAAATTGTATTAATGCTAATAATACTAAATGTACTTAATTTTTCCTTCCTAATAACGGTCATGATAAATAACTTTGTCATCTTGTTTACATCTATACACGTATTGCCAGGTGTAGTCTATGGCCAAACACTGTACTACTTGTGTCCATCCAGTCAAGTCTGTGTCTTAACTATCTACAGTCTGATCCCAGGAGGTGAGAGTCCTTCAGTCCCTGGGTGATTGCTTCCCCTGCATGATCTTCTAAAAATAGACTGACTGTATTCATCAGTTTTGCAGCTTCGAGTCCGCCTCAACGTGTCTGCAATCATGTAATGACACTTTGAATATAGCTTTGGCAAAGCTATTTGTGGGAAGGACTTTAACATTGGCAAAGTTTACTTGTTCATGAGTCTAGACAGATTGAATGTTCATAATTAATCTGTAATCAAAAACAACAAATATGGCCATGACACACAAGCTGGCTGCATCATTTAAAGAGAAGGTGATTTCTAACAAGATAGCCCCCAATTGGCTGCGTTTGAAAAGACGCAGTCAAAACGGATTTGTTTATTCGCCCTCGTTTAATTCCTAAAATGATCGGAGGGAAAGTATTAAAAACTGTTTTACTGAAATCACCTATATTAGCTGAATAACGGTGTCAGTGCTTAATACGTTTATTTTTTACCCAAACTGTTAATTCGATTAAAGGATCACATTCGTTTGGGTTCTGCACTAAAGCACACAACATTTTGTTTGGTTAAAACAGACAAGAATTCAAATATTGTTGAGCAAAAAGACAACACCGGCATTGCTAAAACACAGTGGGAGAAGGAACAGAATATGACAGACATGGATTTTAACTTGAGATAAGCTACAATGAAAGCAAGGGAGGGACAAATATTACAACAATTTTTATGAAACTATTCATTTAAATGGCAAAATTGAGCACTGGCCCAAACAGGCAATTGACTATCTTTGTTTACTGGCCCAATGTTAGTCCTTACTGGCCCGGGGCGATCATTACTGTTGAACCCTGCTGCAATGTTTGAGTTTGAAACCAGCTTGCTTATTTGCTCCTGCCTAAGGTCTTCTTTGTGCAGGACCATGTCTCCACACCCCCCCCCCCCCATCTCAGCCCCAGATGTTATGCCCCATTCTTATCTTAATTTTTTGACAATAATTAAACACTGAAAAACAATGTGACCTTAACACAATGGGCTGTGTACAGTCAGATCTCCCACCCGGTACAGCCAGAAGAGGACTTGGCCTCTCTAGGAATCTTCCCAGGTCCCACCTACTAGGGGGGGTTTCCTAGCCACTGTGCACCACTTGTGTTGCTGCTCTTGGGGGGTTTTGGGTCAGGTGTCTGAGAACTGCTGTGGTTTATAAAATCCGATTGATTGATTGATTGACAACAAGCTCAGTCTAATGTTGCTGTGACACACTGCCCAATACCATGACAGACTATCCAGCTCCAACTCAGACTACAGGGCTCGGTGTAACACTCATTCCTTTAACAAGAAAAATAAGAGTCCGACCATCACTCCTGGTGAGACAAAACAGTGACTCGTCAGTGAAGAGCACTTTTTGCCAGTCCTGTCATGTTCATTGAAGGTGGGTTTGTGCCCATAGGCGACTTTGTTGCTGGTGATGTCTGGTGAGGACCTGCCTTACAACATGCCTACAAGCCTCCAGTCTCAGGCCTATTGAGGACAGTCTGAGCACTGATTCAGGTATTGTGTTCCTGGTGTAACTCGGGCAGTTGTTACCATCCTGTACCTGTCCCTCAGGTGTAATGTTCAGATGTACCGATCCTGTGCAGGTGTTGTTACACGTGGTCTGTTACTGTGAGGATGATCAGCTGTCCTCCCTGTCTCTCTGTAGATCTGTCTTAGGTGTCTCACAGTACGGACATTACAATTTATTACCATGGTCACATCTACAGTCCTCATGCCTCCTTGGATCATGTAAGATCAGTAGGGTCCCTGGGCATTTCTTTTGGTGTTTTTCAGAGTCAGTAAAAGGTTCTTTAGTATCCTCAGTTAAATGCCAACCGATCACACACTGGTGTGTTCACTAATTCTTTTCAGTCACTGATCAAGCATGGAAAACACTTTTTAAACCCTTCACAATTAAGAACTGTAAAGATAATTGTCTTACAAATTATCCTTAAATTAGTGCACTGAAAAAAGGGACGATTCTTCTTTTGCTAAGTTTATATCTTAATTTTAAGACATAAGATAGACAGAGGCACTGTATTAGCATAGGCCTAATTCATCTCATCGCAATATGTACTGACTGTTCAAATTGTGTAATTCTATAAATAAAAGAACACAAATAACATCACTAAATTGACTGCTCTGGTAAACGCTTCATAATCAGTCTTCAGGTTTCAGATGTCGAAGTGTTATTTGAAGCCAAAACCACATTCCCTTCGTACTGGAAGGCTATGTGGTGGCAAACAAAACTAGCCTTGCTAAAACAGCAGCACACTATTTTCACAAAAAGCAACATACAGTCAACTGAAACAGAAAAAAAACCAAAGCTGTTTTGTGTTTGTGTTAGACTACTCAAGAGACCAACCTGTCTTCTTCCGTGTTACGTCCACCCGGATCTTCATGGCTCCTTTGTTCTTCTCCTTGTCATCAGGGTGACACACCGCCACGCCTGGAGGAAAAGGAACGCAGGGTCAGGCCTAATCTAGTACACATGCCACACACGTCACGTTATCATGGCACCTATCAGTGGGTAGGATACATCAAGCAGCAAGTGAACATTTTGTCCTCAAAGTTGATGTGATAGAAGCAGGAAAAATAAGTAAGCATAAGGATTTGAATGACTTTGACAAGGGTCAAACAGCTCTTGTGGGGTGTTCCCGGTCTGCAGTGGTCAGTACCTATCAAGAGTGGTCCAAAAAAGGAAAAGCGGTGAACAGGCAACAGGGTCACGGGTGGCCAAGGCTCATTGATGCACGTGGGGAGTGAAGGCTGGCGTGAGTTTTTACGATTCAACAGGCGAGCTACTGTAGCTCAAATTGCTGAAAAAATTAATGCTGGTTCTGATAGAAAGGTGTCAAAACACAGCGCATCACAGACTGTTGCATATGGGACTGCATAGCTGCAGACCAGTCAGGGAGCACATGTTGACCCCTGTCCACCGCCAAGAGCTCCTACAATGGGCATGTGAGCAACAGAGCTGGACCACAGAGCACAGCACCAGGATGCACTATGGGAAGATGGCAAGACGGCAGAGCCAGTGTGATGCTTTGGGCAATGTTCTGCAAGGAAATCTTCGGTTCTGCCATTCAGGTGAATGTTATTTTGACAGGTAACACCTACCTAAGCATCGTTGCAGACCTTGTCCACCCTTTCATGTACACAGTATCCCCTGATGCCATCGGCCTCTTTCAGCAGGATGTTTGCTGCTACAAAGCAAAACTGGCTCAAGAATAGTTTGAGGAACACAACGAGTTCAAGATGTTGACATCCAAATTTCCCAGAACTCAATCCAATCGAGCATCTCTGGATGTGCTGGACAAACAAGTTTGATCCATAGAGGCCCCACCCCACAACTTACAGGACCTAAAGGATCTGCTGCTAACGTCTTGGTTCCAGATACCACAGCACACCTTCAGAGGTCTAGTGGAGTTCGTGCCTCGACAGGTCAGGGCTTTTATGGCAGTAGGGGTAGAACGGTACTTTCATTCGTATTGAACTGAAATGAGGAATAGTTCCTCCTATGGGTGTACTCGTCAGACTAAACCGAAAAAGTACGGGCGTCACGGTTCAGTGCATGATTTTACACAGAGAATACACAATATAAAATAAACTTCAATGCAAATTAATGTAACGCGAAACTACTGTTGGATACGCCGGTTCTTTAGGGACACCTAATCTGTATCCCCGCCTTAGCTCTAAAGCTAAGTAGCCGAGCTCTGCCTATGCATTTTTTTGTCAGGTCGACGGTCCAGTGAGTCAGAGATAGCAGGACTAAGGACAAGTCTGGCGAGTGGTGGCGACCCATAATAGTTTCCCTGTCAGTTACAGTAGTAGCCTACACGCGAGAGAGTGATGGATATGACAAGGTCTGAGTTTCGGCATTGCTCAGGACTTGTTGGGTATGTGACTGGAAATACATCTACTGTAACATGCTAACAGATATCTGACAACATCACCCAGATGTGCTAGCTCAGGGGAAGACTATGACACTAGGTGTGACAGCCTGAGACATGCACAATAAAAAAATTGCGTTCTGCATTTTTGTTTTGCTTTTCCCTCCAACGAAACGTTCTACCCCCATTTGGCAGCCGACAACATTAGGCAGGTGTTCATAATCAGCGATGCCACAAGTTAGTGTAATAGGGTCTTACTAAAAAACTTCCCCAAAGTTGTGAACTCAGCCCAACACAGAAAATAAATCTATTACACAAACTTATGGCATCTCTGGTCATAATGTTATGGCTGATTGGTGTAGTTCCCAAATACAACCCTGTATACTGCACAATTCCTCATATAGTGCACTATGACAAATCGGATAGCACTGTGGTATACTACATCTAATTAGTATTAATTAGATGGCACTGTGGTATACTACATCTAATTAGATGGCACTGTGGTATACTACATCTAATTAGTATTAATTAGATGGCACTGTGGTATACTACATCTAATTAGATGGCACTGTGGTATACTACATCTAATTAGTATTAATTAGATGGCACTGTGGTATACTACATCTAATTAGTATTAATTAGATGGCACTGTGGTATACTATATCTAATTCTCTCAGGAGGGAGATAGAGGCCGTTCTGTAGATGAAATCACCAAGGTCTAGGATCGTTAGGATGGTCATTTTCACCAGGGCCTGTTTGGCAGAAAGAATGAAAGAGGCTTTGTTGTGGAACTGGAAGCCGATCCTGGATCCAATTTTGGATTTGAGATGGTTAATCTGGGTCTGGAATGAAAGTGAACAGCCTGACCAGACACAGGTGTTTGTAGCTGTCCACACATTCTGGTTTAGATCCATCCAGAGTGGGGATGCTAGTCAGGCTGGTAGGTACAGGCAGTGTACAGTTGAATAGCATGCATTTTGTTTTGCTAGAATTTAAGAGCAGTTGAACGCTACGGGAAAAAAATGTTGAACGGCATCAAAGCTCTTTTGGAGGTTTGTTAACACCACTGATGGGCGGTAACATGTTACTTAGCAATGTATTACTGTAATATTATTACTTTAGGTAATAATGAAGTAACAAGTAGTAAGGGATTACAATCTCCATTACTGCATTGTCAGAATTCAAGTGGTATCATTTTTATTTAAACGGACTGCATTTATATACCACTTTTCTAACCAAAAGCCGCTCATAGCACTTTACAGAGCCTCATTCACACAATCATACACAGACAGCCGTGTCAGCCATGCAAGGAGCCAGCCAGCTTGTCAGGAGCAGCTGGGGTTTGGTGTCTTGCTCATGGACACCAACACTTCAGGAGGGTCAGGAGGACCCGGGGATCGAACCAACAACCTTAAGGTTGCTAGAGAACCTACTTGACCCACTGAGCCACTGTCATCCACTATGTTGACGTTTATGCCCAGGAAGTAAGTGCTGGCAGGTTACATTGGCTACTTGCCAAAAAGAAAAACAAAGGATGGATGGATGGATGGACGGAGGGTGAAGAGATGCAGACTTTCAAGAGCTGGAATTATTGTCATTATTTTGACTGTCTCAGTCAAAGATCATTGTCATCCATTGTAAACTGTGTGCAAGTAGCAAAACACTTTCAACCACAATAAATACATCGAATTTATTAAACATTTAATGTCAGCACAGCAATGTAAAACTTGCAGTGTGAATATAGCCAAATTAAGAAGCTGGTCACGATATCAGCCTAAATTTAGGGTTATGCAAAGTCATGTTTTATAACACCATTGTTAACAACAGTTCAGAAGTCGCTAGAGACTGTTGCTTTGTTTTTTTATTATATACTGTATCCCGTCAGGTTTGACAGTCTGCAGTGTTGAGTTCTGCTAATTGTTTACACCTCCTCAGAGGTTAAATATTGTTACAATAAAGTGGATTCACTTCGAAAAGGAGCTGGCATACTTTTTCAGACGGGGGATTAATGAAAGTAATATAGTAATATAACAAGAAATATAACTAATTACTTTTGATACCAAGTGATAAGGAATAGTATTACTTTGTATTAGTAATAAGTAAAGAGTAACTTATTACATTTCCTGAATAACTTGCCCAACACTGGTTAACAGAGGCCAATATGAGCCAGATGTATAAAGAACGGTTTAAACTGCATGGAGTGAATCAGTCACCAGCAGCAGGAACAACTTCATTGATTTACACAGAATAACGTATTTAGACCACCATATTCATTATTTAGGGCACTAAGTTACACCATCAGTTTCTCTACATGGTGCCCTTACCATCTGAGGGGTCGGCAGATTCGACATCATCCTTTCCAATCTCTTCCGGGGTGTCAGAGTCATCCCCATCAGTATGCACGGCTGAGACAGTGGGCTTCTTTGAGCGAGAAGAGGACGGCCTCACAGTTTCTGTTGAACTCCCGGGCTGAAGAGCAAACCACCAAATCATCAACAACAGTCATTTCAGAAGAATGAGCATGAAATATCTAAGAATAAAAACAGCACTAAAACAGAGTGAGTGATCGTCTTGTCCCAGTAGCAGCCACTAATATTGTGTCCCAAATAGCACTATTCCACAAACAGTTCACTATAAGCCCTAGTTCCTTGATCCAAAATAATTTACTACTGAAGGGATATGGAGCCATTTGGGATGCAATTGGTCTGAAAATAAATTGATTTCTCGCACAAGGTCAACGGGAAATCCACATGAACATCGACTGTTAAATTCACTGATGAAAAACTGGGTCGACTTCAGAATGCAGAAAATGGGAGGAGTGTTTTGTAATGGTTGATGTAACAGTTGAATTCCACAATCAAAATGCTTAAAGGGTAAGATGGCAATGGAGAAAAAAAACATTTAGGTAGACATACCTCCTCTTCCTCCATCATTTGGTCTGCAGATTCAGTAGAGGCCTTACTCATGTTACCTGACAACAACAGGACATTTCACTATTAAGTCTGAAAAGTACTGGTATACAATTTGTAAAAACATAGGAAAATTATAAAGTGAGATTAGATGTTCTCAGTTTAAGGAAAGGTACATAGCAGAACACCCCAGTCACAGTTACTGCATCAACGCAGTTTAATACAGCAGAAATACATTCATTTTCAATTTAACGCTGCATTTGCCTTGCAGTATTGCATGGTGGTTGTAGTGCATTTTAGTGATTGGGTACAAATTGAACTTCTGTTGAGCCATACCGAGATGATAAATGTGTTATTGGGGTGTAACCCCGAGTCAGACCAGTTACACCAGTGCAGTTTGGTATGGCAGAAATGCATTCATGTTCAATAGAAGGCTGCATTTGGCTGCATCACTTGTGACAAAAGCAGTTGCGGTGCATTTTGGGTGATGGATCCCAAGCAAAACAAGTGTGCTTAATTAAAATTAGCACCATCTACCAGACAAATGCTGGTAAAATATAAAGGTGGTTGGTAGATTTGATTCACTTACCAGCCAAAAAAAAACAATAGTAATCTATTGAGTGGCTGGTAAAATCTTAACATTTAAAAAGTTAATTTTGAACCCTGCTGCTAATATATTATTTTGGTAAGTATATTTTGAAAGTAAAATGTGATTAAATGCGGGATACATACTTATGGTAACCATAAATGTACTAGAAGTATATTAATGGAATTTAAATATACTATTTTTTCACAATCCGTTCAATACTTCAATTGCATGTTACACACACCTACTGTAGCCTACCCCTACTGTGTAATTGCATATATATGCATTTTATTTTTCATTGATGTTAGTTAAAGTACTAAAGTATTAACAGGTTTTGTAGGATTATATATATTTTGTTAATTTTATGACACGCTCAATTACTTTGCTAGCTAATTTTCCTCCCCCAAAAGTAGGGGTGAAAATTGTGGATAAATAACCAAGATAGATGAGATTACAGCCTCTTTCAAAAATGAAACTCAAAATTGAGAAAAGCGTTGGTTATTGCGCTGTTTTACACGGAGGACGAGTACCAATGTCCAGCTGCCAATAGCCACGGTTTGTAGAGTAGATTTTGAGACGCAAGCAGGCTGGAGTTCCATATTTGGTGGTTGACTCGGTAGCTATCGGCATACTTGTCAAACACACAAAGTCTTGCAGAGACTGCAATAAAATATTTGTTCCTTCATCGCGTTCCATTGTACAGTGAATGCATGCCGAAATCATTGTTGCATGGGTACGTAAAAGTTTAAGCATCTGTGATGCATTGCCGCAATTGGTCTGTCCAGTGCTGCCAGGGTGTATTAACTAGCTACCTCTTCATTCTACATACTGGCCTTGTGCACTAGGTGGAGAAAAATAGTGTGCCAATAAATTAGCTAGTTGCGTTACGTAAGTACTCCTGCAACTACAATTAAGTGTAGCTGTTTTCAGTTCGTGTAACTACCGTTGTTAGCTACTTACCTGGCTACCGTATAATACATACTTGCAACAACAGCAAGTAACTAGCGGTGTTTACCGGTCAGCCATTAGCTAACTTTGTTTATTGACATGTTGCGTCATCAGACACGCTGCGTTCCTGTCGCGCTGCTTTCCTCTACAGAAGGGTACCTAGCAGGTCTCCAGTCTGCTATACAGCGCGAGGGCGGATTGTTATTTTTTCAACAATCGGGCCGCATCCAATCGTAATGAAAAAGACCAAGCGAATAGTTTATCTTATTAGCTACCTTGTATGTACATAAAGTTAACCTGACAAACTTGATTTACGATGTCAACAAACACACAAAAATGCAGTACGCCAACATATCGGACATCTTTCGTTTCCCGGGCAACCCCGGTGCATGCATGGTCCAGTGCATGCAGTGGCATGCGCCTACAAACATGTACGCATCATTCTGTCCCCTCCCCCAGAATAAAACATGTCAGACCTCACTTTAGCTAACATGCTAGCTAGCAAGCTAACTGCCCCTATCTGGGGCATTCCCGGACAAAAACACAGATAATGCATTTTTTCAAGGCTAGAGAAACTGCTACTGTTCAGTTATCTAAACACTCAAAGTGGCTAGTCAAAATATAAACAATAATTTGAAGTATACAATTGTATGCTTTAGTTAGTTAGCTACGTTGGTAAGTTGTGAAGATCTACCTACCGGCTTCGCTACGTAACACAGAAAAATAGCGCGCTAATTAGCCGAGTAGCCTAGCACAGTGCATTTATGCAGACAGTGGACATTGGTTTGAGGCAAAAGCCGAATATCGCGCATACCTACTATTCTCTGTCGTCATTTCTTGAATGACTGAGAAACGTTTAGTTCTTGTCAGGTCGTCCCAGGGATGCAATTGCTTTAAATCTCAGTCGTTTCTATTTTAAGAGAGAAACAGAATATTGAAGAAACCCTGTTCAGTGGAGACAAAGCAAGGGCGCCATCTTACCGGATGGCTGGAGAGACGCACTAAAATGGCGCATTCAGCCCAAATCCAGTATGCAATCCTATTTGTTGAAGAGCCAGGAAATTATGGCTTTCCGATTGGTTGAATAATTTTGAGCATCCCCATAGGTTTAGATTATTTTGTGAATCCTTAACTCTCACTATTTATTGGCTTAAAAAGCAACCTATATTATTGTCCAACCTCTTTAGGTCTGGTTTTTGATTCATTTATTAATGTAGACAGGCAGCAGCACATTGTACATATTCTGCAATTAAACTGCAACATGCATACCGGAATATAATGCTGTTAGAGTATTTACATTGAAGTTTCAGTCATTTAGCAGATGCTTTTAGCCAGAACGACAGTTTATGCATGCCTTCCTGTATTATGGTATGATGCTGCATCTACCGGTAGTTTGAGGACAATTGATACGCGCGAGACTGTCTGCCTTGCTCTTGGTCTTTGAAAATTTAATTACACATTTGTATTGCCAGGTAAATGTACAGTAACAACATTGGAGTAATTAGGTTAATTGCCTTAAGGGACAACCTTTGCTAGTACTTTAGTCTTTTTTTACCTTGCTTTCTCTGGGATTCAAACAAGCATATATTCAGTTACTGTTCAGATACTATAATACTATAGAAGTTATAACTGGTCAGGTAATTTATTTATATTGTAGTTATAACTGGTCAGATACTATAGTACTACAGTAGTTATAAATGATCAGATAATAGTAGTAGTTATAACAGCCACTTCATATAAATGTGTTGATGGTTTTGAGCTGTCTGAGTTTGTTACTCAGTTTAGACACAGCAACATACAGGGCATGCAACCAAATGTCTCTTCACAGAAACTAGTGAGCACAGAGTATCTTCACAGAGGCTAGTGAGCACAGAGTCTCTTCACAGAAACTAAAGGGCACAGAATCAATTCACAGAGGCTAGTGAGCACAGAGTCTCTTCACAGAGGCTAGTGAGCGCACACAGAGTCCTTTTTACAGAGGCTAGTGAGCACAGAGTCTCTTCACAGAGGCTAGTGAGCGCACACAGAGTCCTTTTTACAGAGGCTAGGGGGCACAGAGTCTCTTCACAGAGATTAGAGGGAAAAGAGTCTCTTTACGGAGACTAGAGGGCACAGAGTCTCTTTACGGAGACTAGAGGGCACAGAGTCTCTTCACAGAGACTAGAGGTCACGGAGACTAGAGGGCACAGAGTCTCTTCACAGAGACTAGATGGCACAGAGTCTCTTCACAGAGACTAGAGGGCACAGAGTCTCTTCACAGAGACTAGAGGGCACAGAGTCTCTTCACAGAGATTAGAGGGCACAGAGTCTCTTTACGGAGACTAGAGGGCACAGAGTCTTTTCACAGAGACTTTATTTTTATTTTTTATTTAACCTTTATTTAACCAGGTGGGCACGTTGAGAACAAATTCTCATTTAAAACGGCGACCTGGCCAAGATAAAGCAAAGGTGCAAGTACTGACAGAGTTACACATGAATACAAATACACAAGAATAACACAAAGGGTACGATAAGGGGGAAAGATAGAAAAGTGCAGTTGAATGTGCAGTTGAATGCAGTTGAATGCAGTGTACAGAGTAGCAGGCAGATACAATGTAATAAGTTAACACTAGTATGACAGTGCAAATGGTAACTGTGCAAATAACAAATAACAATAAT
>JACXGM010025960.1:0-15031 GCA_016801145.1 Umbra pygmaea | reverse complement strand
TATTATTACAATGAAAAGCTACACTAGAACCCCTCATTTATTATTACAATGAAAAGCTACACTTGAACCCCTCATTTATTATTACAATGAAAAGCTACACTAGAACCCCTCATTTATTATTACAATGAAAACTACAATAGAACCCCTCATTTATTATTACAATGAAAAACTACACTAGAACCCCTAATTTATTATTACAATGAAAACTACGATATAACCTCTCATTTATTATTTCAATGAAAAGCTACACTTAAAACCCCAAATTTATTATTACAATGAAAAGCTACAACAGAACCCCTAATTTATTATTACAATGAAAAGCTACACTAGAACCCCTCATTTATTATTTCAATGAAAAACTACTTTAGGGGTCAGATGGCTCAGCGGTTAGGGAGTCGGACTAGTAGTCGGAAGGTTGCCGGTTGCCGATTCCTGCCTGTGCCAAATGTCATCGTCTCTGTGGGCAAGCCACTTCACCCTAAGTTGCTCCAGGGAGAATGTCCCTGTAATTACTGTAAGTCACTCTGCATAAGAGTGTCTGCTAAATGACTAAAATGTAAATGTAAAACCCCTCATGTATTATTACAATGAAACGCTACACTAGAACCCCTCATGTACTCTAGACTAATTTCTATCAGTAAAAAGGTAACACAAAATACAATATAAAACTAGAAAGGCTTGCATTTTGAGAAACTGCAATTTGATTGCACTGCAGCAGTTGTGTGTGATGCAAAGTAGAGCTACATCTAATTATGATTATTTTTGTAACGATTAATCGATTAATCTAATGACTAATTTATCTATTAATCAACTGTTGTTCTTTTTTTAGGCTCTATTAATAGAGATTATAATACAAATTAATTTGAAGTATAGAAAATGTGTATAATTAATGTGTATATTAATAAATCAGCATTTTATTCAATCATCTCTTCACAACAAACAGTATGCACAACAAAATATTCCAGTCTTAACTGGTTCTACAAATTTTAACACAAAATATCTATAAAGAAAAATTAGGAATAAAAAGAAATTAGGAATAAATTGAATTCTACATTTTAGCTAACAACAAAATAAATTGAAGTAATTGAAGTTTTTTTCAATGTCACATTTTTGGGTGTAGTGTGGAGAAAGGGAGACCAAACAAGGAGTAGATGGTTGCTTGTATTTATGGAATCGATCCAGGAACATACATGTATTTCGAATGTAGGGTACAACAACAGCGAGTGCACAACGGTAGACTTATATAGCTTACGTCCTCTCAGACAAAGGCACGGACACTGATATCTAATAAGTAAAGAGCGTATGCCTATATTTCCAAACTGCAGCAAAACACTTTTCACAACCTATTTACAATAAGTAGCTCCTGGACAGCTTTCTCCAAAACCACGCAACGATATACACCGATGACAATTTAATAAAAAACTGCGCCTTCCTCTTTCACCTGGACTCAGAGGCGTCATGCCCATTCAAACTGATGCCCCCTCAGATTTTTGAGCCAAGTGGATTTTCTTTTTAATATCAGTATTTGTGGGCACATGTTTGCGTGTGTTGTGCACACTGTGCCCCCTTAAAAAAATAGGTGCATGACGCTTCTGCCTGGACTAATATAGGGACTGCACTGCCAGCTGAGAGTGCTTCGGTAATTAGACCAACTCAGTCCCCAATCAGTACCAGGTGAAAGAGAGGAAAGCGCCACACACAATCCAAACAAACATTAAAACATACAGTCAATAATCATGACTATTTAACCATAAATTAAACTGCAGTACATACGCACTGGAATATATATTAAATAACACAAATACATACAATAAACAGAAATATACATATTATACACATGGTGTTACATTCAGGAAGAATACAAAATATAGAAAAAGAAATGCTCCTTCATATTCAGAAGAACACGATTTACATTGCAGGTCAAGAATGTGCAATATTTATTACAAATGTCAATAGTTTACATATTTCCCTATAGCTATAATGAAAAACACACGTTTGTGAAAGCGAATGCAAGAGCATTGTGTTGGCATTTGCACTAGCTCTACCCTGTTCTCCCTGAGTGAGAGAGCTGACTGATGAGTGAGACCATCAAATAATTACTTCAAACAATTTAGGAACATAGACAAATTATAGAATATTTTTGTTTTTCATCTTTAATATTTCACACAGGATAAAGGTTATGTAGCCTACTTTCTAGGACACATGTCACACACACAACGATGCATGCTGGTATTAGGAGAAATGCGGTGCCAATTATTAATAATATACCAGACAAGACACTGTGTTTGCTCACGGCATAACATAAGAGTCTAGCCCATATAAAATTTAACCATAACCAGCTTTAACGAATGCAACACAGAACGAGAATGCAGTGATTACCTGCTGTGTGCAAACTTGCTCAAAAAATATATTTTGGTTTTAATTACATTAAATAATATGAGTGCAGATTCAGCAATGGGATACCTTATGTCTGTAAAATGATATGGATAAGATGTTAGAAATTCATCTCTAAAGTCAAAGTAAACACCTCTGCACTGGTGCTGTCACGTTTATTAGTGGGCTTGGAGAGAGGGAGACTTGAATGTGGCAAAACAAAAAAATATAATTTATTCTATTAAGCAAAAATCCTAACAGCAAAACACACATACAGCAGGGCGCGCTTACCAACAACCCTATTTTACTCACACTCTTTACAGTGGTGCGGACACTGGTACTAGGTTATGAATACAGAGCGTACGCCTAATAACTGCAAGCTAACACGTATAGCAACACACTGTTTGTTATTCTTGGATATATTTACATGAAGTAAACACGGATATGAATGATAATCCTGATGCCCTCAGGGAAGCGAATATACATAAAAGATATATAGCATTCAACAAACGTATCTTACGTGGGGATATACCTCCAAAAATGTTCCACGCCTTCTGCCGGGGCAGGGCTGCTCATATGGGCACCCTGATCACTTCAACAAGACACAGCTGTTTATAATACTTAATCAGAACCTTCTACATGATTCCAGCTCCCTCCGGTCCCTACTACATCTCCCAGCAGCCCTGGCCAGGAAGAGGCGTGGTTAAACCAAAAGGGGACACACTACAAAATAAAGGTACAACTTAACCACCATGCAATAGCACTGAACGACAAGGTCAAACTATACAAAATGCAACTAAACACAAACAGGAAAACTAAAGCAGTCTAGAAAGGAGTCCATGCTCAGTCATTTACGCCAGCCCTCACTGGGCTGGGCAATACAGGTGCCGACATCTTGTATTTTTGAAATTCCTCTACGCCAAATCCTAGTATAGACAGTCAAATTATTCAATTATATACAATATTGGGTAAATCTGTCCCCAAGTGAATGTGAATGTGAAGGCAATAGGACGCATATGGTGCAGCTGGAATGGAATTGATATTGTGAAAACTGCGGGTGCTTATAAGGCACCAAAAACCAAAATAAGAAGGAGGATATATTGAAGAACGATATCTGATTGCGCTGCACATGCAATCAAATAATTAGCATGCTTAAACAACTCAAAACTACAAAGTTGGCTGTATGTGTGAAGCGTCCTCCCTCGGCCCTTTTAAGGCTGAGCTCAACATCATTATCTTGCTCTTGTGATTCCTGCCTGCAATGGTGATTCTCTCTTTCTTTCTCTCTTTCTCTCTCTGTCTCTCACTCTCTCTGGGTTGCATGACCCCCTGGCTATGATCTATCCCTCTCGCCTGAAAAGAATGCTTTGTTAATGACAGCACTATATAGTAATCATTCATTTTATAACGCAAAGTAAATCTATTTGTCTATATGATTTAATTCTCAGAGCCATTCTTGCAGTCAACTCCTTGATTTATAATGCCTGCTCACATATTCTGAGTAACTCCTTAATCCTTGTAGTCAGACTTTTTAATAGACTTTGTTCATTGCTTTACATAGCATTGCACAGGTAACATACGATGTGTGCACTTCTATGGAATACTACTGCACTAGAGCAGAAGGAATGCCTAAATGTTCATTTACTAGATGGGTGAGAATATCAAAGTGTTTGACATGTATGCATGGAAGGGAGGCGAGGCGAGTGAGACGAGGGAGGTCGTGGTTATGAGGAAGAATAAAGCAGCAGGAGAATAGGCTTGTAGCTTCACACAGAGACCCGTGAGGCTTTAACAGATACTCAGCTGACTGTTTATACACCATTAGCATTCAAACAAGCTAGCACTTCAGTCTGCTCTTACACTGCATGTTTGAATTAAATATGTGTCATCTCTGTCACAACAGCTCTGTGTAATGAAAGACGAGACTGGCTTGAATGTAAGACGTTCTTTAGAGGAAGACAGACACCCTGCGAGATACTGTGTTTGCAGGTTACATACTGAGGTTTATTTTCACATGATAGATGAAATGATTTCATGTGCTTTTTAAAGAGCATCAGTAGTATTCACAGTTTTTACGTTTCGATTAACCCACACATATTGGCCTGTTTGGTTGTACTTAACTGGAGATGCTTGTCTTTTTGAGGTTGCCTAATGTTGAAACAGCATTATATTACTTAATTGTTTCATAATGGCACCATATTCCTTAGGCCACTATGTCCATTTGACCAAGCCAATGCTTTAGGACAGTGGTTTACAACCCATGTGCTGTGATTTCTTTCAAAATCTGATGGGTTTTTTTGGGGGACAATTTATGCAGCGTTTTGTTCATAATGATCTTTTCAATCTCCCTGAGGATTTACCAATATGATGCTTCGGAGAACAAACTGTCTCACATCATGTGTTCAGATCATGTTAAATCCTGTGATCTGATCGGACAGTGAAGCAATCAAGGTTGCACCTGCATTTGACAAGCGCATCATTCATATCTGAAAACCATGTGTCTGTACCCAAGTATCTATGTCAAGCACCATCCTATTAAAAACTGAACTTACTTTTTGCCACAAATTCAGAAAGGTTTTACGCAGGCTAATTGGATAAACTATGTCAAGAATCATATTTATATTTTGTTATTATTGCAAACAATATTGTTTAGCAGCGCTACATACACACAACTGTTCAGTAAGTTTGGATGGCCCTGGGGGATTGGAGATTCATTTCATAAAGGTAGGACATTTTCTATATGTGTGGTCAATGTAACGCTCAGCTATATTTCAAGCAAAGATTTATATTTTTTGGTGTTTACTAAATTATGTTTGGTGCACTTGGAAAAAAGACAGAAACAGAGAAAGTGAATGATTGGTATGTGTTGTGGCATTGTTTGTGTGCCTGTAATTATTTTTTACTACATAGTCCTTGGTCGTTTAATCCAAGTTTAACAGCATATAATGTAATGTTTTTTGGTCTGGCAAGTTTTAAAAACCATGCGTAACTTGCAAAAAGTGGTCTGCTCTGCATGTTTGTGAGCTGACAGTAACGCAGATTGAAGTTATTAGAAACCCAGCACAACAATAGCAGATTGCTTTGTTTTTACAGCGTGCACTTCGTTTCAAATGCATGTGGTTGTCCAGTATGTACACCCATACAGATCGGGCTGACCCCAGTGTGTGTGTGTGTGTGTGTGTGTGTGTGTGTGTGTGTGTGTGTGTGTGTGTGTGGTGTGTGTGTATGAAACAGGATGGCATATGTCAACCCGGACTCAGGTTGATGTGTGTCTGCGTGTGAGTGTGCTGTATGTTATGAACTCAAACCTGTACATAATAAGTATGGTCTGCTAGTCAGGGACCACATTATGTTATGCATATGCATTTTATATAGGCTAGGCATATTCTTCATATTAAACTGGTAAAATGAAATGATACTGAACATGTTTTTTAATCTTGCCTTGCACGTTGATATGTTTAACAAACTTGGGTAGTTTTTGTGAACTGAATTATTTTGCTAGTTGCAATTAAGCAAAAAAGATGCCTTGACATTTTTGGTACCACCCAAGTGTGCTGTGTCATGAATAAGGATGGGAACCACTGATTTAAGAGATTGTAACTAGGACATGTATGTAGGGTTCAGAAGACCATGAGAGTGCAGAGTTCTTTATACCTTGTTATTTCTTCATCTAAGTCCATTCAAACATTCTCTTTACAATCACATTTTATTTCTCATGGAGCTTTTGTAGTGTAAGAAATGATCACCTTTATGGACTCTGGAAAGAAATGAAATGCATTCATGCACTGGGCACGTAGATGTCGGTTATTATTTCAAAGGAATGAACCATGCCTGGATATAAGAATCCATGCAACACAATACCTACCTTCCAACTCCTTTGGGGTTAATGCCAGCAGAGGTGTGATGTGTTTTTAAACCAGAATTCAAATAAGGGAATGTTCCTAGCTAAAACACTAACAGGTTAACACTTAAAAACCATCATTCATTGGAAAACAAAATACAACATGACGTGTCCAAGGGCAGGTGAAAGCTATTCATGTGGCATACAAAAACACTCAACATTTATTTTATGCTGGCGCACCGACAGAACAATTGTACTGGCTAAACTAACTGGCAAAAGTGAAGCTGTATGGCTATACATAGAAGGCTGATTTGTAAGAATGGGAGCCTGCAAGGCTGGCAATAAGAAATAGGCCTCTCCCAGGCTGAAAATGATACATAGGTGCCTTTTGATCTGTAACAGAGTATTGAGCGTCTTGCTGGCTTTTAAATATTCACACATTAGGCACCCCCCAGAAAGGTAATAACTAATAGGTGACTTTCAGTCTGTTAAAAATGCAGTTGCCTTGCAAGCATGGAAAATAAATAGGAAATAATCTGTCTCCCAGGCTGATAAGAAAACCTAGGTGTAACAGGTGTCTAGATACTTTACATATTACTTGATTTTAAAAGTAACTAAGTTAGATTACAAATTACTTTATTAGTTACATTCAGCAACTGCTGACAACACCCCCTCCATCTCAACATAAAAATGACAACCGGTTTTGCCAACACTGACTTCGTGTATTTTGGAAGTGTATTTTAAACAGTAACATCAACAATGTATCTCCTGACATTTTAAAATGTTTAAAATCAATAAAAAAAAAGTTTAAAAACAATTTCCTGAAAAAATACATGTTTTTAGAAAAAATCTAACAAAGATAATCTTTCTTGACTTCACTTAACATAAATACTTGTTTTTCTAAAATATAAAGTGAAATCAGTCTTTCTTGACTTGACATATTTAACTGTTAACACTGTAATGGCAAAACTTACCATTTATGATCTACATTGTTTATAAATGTAACTAATAAATTCTTTTCAACACGTTTTTCTTTTTTTCTAAATAATAGCACTTGTTTTAATTCACTGCAATAGTCATTGTTAATTCATTATAAAACTAGTGAAATGTTACCAAATGTAATTGTATTGTGTGTAAAGAAACAATAAGAAAATAATAATAATTTAACATGTTTTAATAACCTTTTAATGATAAGAGAAACAAATATGTTGTACACACAATTTGATTGAATATATTGTCAGTGTCTCATGTAAAAACATGATTACATTTGAAAAACAATCACTAGAGTCTGTTTTATCCAAAAATAGATTACTTTTAGCAACACATGAACATGGACACACTACCTATCTATGCATTACAAGGGATATTATTTTGAAATGGAAAATCCAAGTTTGTGTTGCTGCCATAATGTAGTGTTGCCACGCGAACAGTTCTTGCCTATAGCTAGCGCTGGCTTTGACTGTCCTCATGCTGAAAACGTGACTTGTCGCATACGTGACTTCACTCCCTGAAATGCAAGAAGAAAGCAAAAATATATATTTTTACTAAGGAAAATGACAAAAACAGTAATGCACAGTGACTTGGATAAATTACTTTAATCTGATTACTGGTCTGGAAATAAAACGCATTAGATTACTCGTTACTGAAAAGAGTGGTCATATTAGAGTAATTTAGTAACGCGTTACCGGCCTCCCTGGTATTGATGCACCGTGGCTTTAGGTGTTGTTAGTGCGCTCTCCCTTGAATCACCAGTAGCATTGCATTGGATAGGCAGTGGTGTAGTGGTGCCTGGAGAAGTGGGCATACTCTTAATTTATGCCCCCAATATTTTTTTAAGCGTCCCAGCAAAGGAAGAACGCTCTGTGTTATAAACTGTGACATGTAAGACTAGTCTTGCATATTAGTTCACAACAAAATGGGCCAGCAGGCCTAGTATCTGCACATTATCACTTAACTTTTGCTGCTTAACTTCACAGAGAAATTATCATTATGAAATTTATATTATCCACAGAAGAGGTGCAGTTTTTGCAATTAATACTGGCCCACAGACTATAGGAAGAGACAACTAAATAATCATGAGTTCTGAGTGACTATTCCTTAGTTCAACTAATCCTTAGTGACTAATTAGAAATTATATACATAACAAAAATATATACATTTTACAATTGCCAAATGTGATTCGATTTTCAGGTTGGCAAGTAGATCTCAAAAGGCCATCCGCTACACTGGGGGGTAAATGTTTGGGCTTGAAGTCATGTAATAAAATATCTGGCTCAAAATATGGCTCACTAAAATCAATGCTGTTTTTACTACCTTGGTTTGAATTACCTAGGTCATGTGACCTCAAAGCTATTGAATTTCAAAGTGTTTCTAGCACTTATATCAACTTGTTTATGAATAATACAGGCTGTGCAATGTGTGGCCTGTTACTCTGAAAGATACTACCTTGATTTGAACTACCTTGATTTTTACCTAGTCCTAGGTCATGTGACCTTAAAACTATTGAATTTCAAAGCCTTATTTGCACTTATATCAACTTGTTAAAAAGTTTACAACAGTTTTTTAATAAACTAAATGGTGGGCAATGTGTGGCCAATCCCTTTCAAGGATACTACATTGATATGAATTATCTAGGTCGTGTAATCAGAGAGTTATTGAATTTATGACCTGTGTGCAAAATGTGGTGATGAACTTTGTTAACAGTCCCTTGCGACGTGCATTGGCTAAGCGCAGAGTGCCTACAACACTGCGAATAATATCTTGTCTTATTGTCTATCTTTGGTTAGAATCAGGAAAACAAGACCAGTGCAATGTTGTAAACATTTTTTATTTTTAAAATAGAGTAAAATGAGGTTTCCATCTTATATCGCTTGCATTCTCTTGAACTTTGAATGCCAGAAAATCTGTCAAATATCGAACATCAAACTATCTTTACCACGGTGCATTGGGCATTGTCAGATCGACGGTACTCGCCTAGCCCAATATCGTGCGTGCGCGTGGGGGAATCAATGGATCACTGAGATTGGATTAGCTATTAAATTATGCATTCAGGGAATTTAGAAGTGGGTATACGCAATGCCGACAAAAAAAAAGAGGGTATACGCCATATACCTGCGTATACCCTGCACTACACCACTGTGGATAGGTCTCAGTATAGTTGTTTCAGATGCTTGTCATATCTGATTGCTTATTACTTCCAGCTCGTTTCTATTGAGATCTTATATGTGCTCTGCTGATTCAGGGGAGGGTGCGGTTCATTGATTATTGTCTTATTTGGTGCTGAGGTCCAGGTAGGAGTTTCTTACTCCTATCTATATATATACAGAGCATACGCGTCTACACCGCGTTAGAGGGTAGTAGTAAATATGTATATATATTATTGTTGTGCTACTCACATTCCATGTCACCTGCAACTAGGTACATTTCCATGATACTCCCTGGATTGTTCATTCATTAAACATTCAAGAACATCTACTCCTTGCTGGTCTCCCTTCCTCCACACATCCAACACTACAACCGTAACAATAGGTGCTTTCCAAGGGGAGCCAGGCTGGGTGGGTTTAAATAGGGGTCTCCAACAAGTGCTTCTGCCAGGTGATATGATGAAGTCTATAGAAAGGTTTCTTACTGGCACATCACCAGTTAGATTTGTCTTATGAGGCAGCCAGGCTAGTGTACCTTGCTTTTTGTCAGCCATATTAGAATTATAACAGCATTTTTGGAAACAATATTTCCCTGTCTGAACGTCAGTGAGGATAACAGACTCTGGCCAACAGTGACTTTTTTAGATAAATTGTTTGCTCTTTGGTAGGTTAGTGTTAACAGATTTCAGTGTTAACAGTTTTCCTGACAGGCAGGTACTGTATGTATGGACCAGTAATGGTAGGTTGACTTTCTGATGGAAACTAAGTACGATTGCATGGAACAAATTACATGAATGAATAGGAGTGCTTACCTTCTTTAGTAGCCATCAACCCTGTCATCTGGGGACAGTAAAACTTTAGGAACCAATGACTGGATCTATTTGGAACCGTCTACAGCTGGTGCTCATGGAGACACTTTAAATCAGTGGTGTTTAGCTGCCGAAACATTTCGTAACGCGGTGGCTTAAGTGGTATTTGTTCTTAAGTGGTACATTTTAAGCCTTGTCGTATCTGCAACCCCTTAAAGTTGCGGGATGGTTGAGGATCGATCACTTGTCCTCCAAGCACGTGTCGCCAAGTCGCCCAATACTTACCACACTGCTCGTTCAACAAGTTGTTACACATATGGGAGAATTACACACAGTATTGGCCTTCTATTCAACTGGGATTGAAGTCACCCGACCTGCACACATGCACAATACATGACTACATGCCCTCCCTAGGCTGATTTAATCCTGAGACTACTCTTAAGTGCAAACCAAAAAAACATTAAGAAATTCTGACATGTAGTTTATAACACCAATATTGAAACCAGAATGTCTTAAGAAGCTATCAGTCACACATAAGACTGGCGACTTTCACAAAGTGCCAGAAAAACTGTGATGATTGTGTTTAATGGAAACTTATAAAGGATAAGTACAATATGGCTAAATTTTTTAATACAGTTTTTTTAATAGTGATCATGTATGCAGGGTGCCTATTGCTATTTGTAGTAAGTGATTGAGAATATATTTACACAAAAAATAACCAACAATAACATACACTATATAGCCAATAGTATGTGGACACCTCGACCAATGGTAGCGAAGGTATAAAGAAAACATATTTTAATAAAAGAGAACACTTTAGAAATAAAAAATGACTGAGGAGTTCTATTGGTGGATACAGTGATGACAAAAACAATCCTGGAGACACAGATATCATAAATCAGAGTCTGTGGGGTCAGGGCCACTGACTCAGGCACTACCACGGATGGGCACCTGTACAATGATGGTCTGGGGCTGTTTTCCAGTGTTTGGGCTAGGCCCGTTGGTTCCAGTGAAGGGTAACCTAATGGGTCACCTGGATGTCCAACAAGCTCATATGGGTGTGATGGTCTTCTGTTCACATACGTTTGGCTATATATTGTATTTTAAACCCTGTTGATATTCTTAAGTATGTTTTCACTGATTGAGACCTGTAGGAGATCAATGTAATGTGTTGTAGTTACAATGATACACCTTGCTTTAAATTTTTCACATTTACTTTCTTCACGTTTCTTCAAAGTCTTTCTTATTATGGAGGTAGTCAGACAGATTGCCTTTGGAAGGATAACAACATTTCCGGATGTGAAATGAGGTCAAGGGAGCAATGATTGCCTTGAAATGATGCCAAACAGTAACTATCCTATAAAGTACATCCTAGATCTACAGTGTTTTAACATTGAGACATAATTGAAAAGAAATATTATCTTCTTATGTCATTGGGTGGTTAATGATTGCATATCAGTTGAACAAAATCTATTAAATGAAATGTCATTAACCTTAACTTGTGAATTTATTTCAGCTTGAAGAATTCAACCACATTTCCAAGAAGGTTAATGTAACTACCTACCAGCTATGTGACAGTACTTTGATCTCTCAGATAATTCAGAGTCACTCCTTTCGCATAGATTGTGTCATCTTTTTCGTTTGAGGAAGGGCACTGATAAAATATTTATGTTTATTTGGATGTGGCCACGGGTGACCTGTATTTCAATTGGTCATTTGTTTATTAACCAGATTAGATGGGCTCAATTTACACGTGAACCTTGTTTTATCTCTTGTTTAGGTATGTTTTCAACACTCAAAACGTCACTTCCTTGCCTGAAGACAACCAGTGCAGTGGAGCTTCACTACAACTAACATCTTCAGTGATATGTTAGTACTGATGGCAGGCTTTTTAAAATATGAACTTTGGTCTTCTGAACTCTGCAAATAATACACTATATTGTTGTTGTGTTGCTTTTGATTTCCACAAAATGTAACAATTCATATTCTATCCATGTGTCTGAACTAACGAGATCAGGCGGACCAGACGTGTTTTCACATGCATGTATTAGCGTTTGGCTTCTCTTCTCTGGTGGAGGCAGAATGTTGACATTGCCTTTAGATTAATAGGAAGCAAATCACAACAGGGTTTTAATGGAATTGGACCGAAACCACCCGTTATGAACAAACCACAGTGCTGCAGAATGTATATAAATGAGTGAAACCATCCAAAATAACTGGACTAAAAGGAAAGTGTGCAAAAATAGATAGAAATGCACAAACCATTTTGCTGTGAAAATCCCCCCGGTGAGTTTTCAATCTGATCGCCTAAAGCTCCTCAGGAATAGAACAGATATGCTGCCACAACACTAAGAGTCAGTTTTAAGTTACAGAGAACATTTGAGTGTGAAAAGATAGAGTTTATCTGCCATACTTGATTAATACATCTGACATTCCACTGATTAGGGAGGTGTAGTGACTTTACCAGAGAAACCTGGGCATGAACTGCAGTTTGTTGAGAATACGTTACCTAATACTTTGGTATCAAAGATTGGTTTCAAAAAGCTGTAATATATCTCCTTCAAATACTGTATTACGCACTGAGTCTGAAGTATTCTGCTGGGATAATCTCTATATCGTGACCAGCAAAATAACTAGAAGTAGATCATATGTCTGTTCACAACTTTCTGAAAGAGACGGGGACTAGGAGATGGTGATACATTTTCAATTATCACAATTTCCTTTTCTCATCCAAATCCAATGTCTTCATTGACTAAAGGTGAAAAGAAATCTGAGAACACAGAGCAAACATTATCACCATTAATAATAAGGTAAGTAGGGATAATTAAATGGAAGGTTTTGGGTAACGGAAGCCTATTCAGGATTTGGAAGGAAGTGGCCTATTATTGGACTCCAGTCATAATTACTACCCTCTGGCTACATAAAAGAGCTCACTGTCCCCCCCACGCTTCAGGAGACAGACATGTGGAGCAACTGATGCAAAAGCAAATACACATAAATATGTACACAAATACAATTGATTTGAAATTTCTAGACACATCATTTGGACGGACACACACACACACACAGAGTTGTCAAAGTCAAAGTCAAAGTGGTTTATTTATTATATGCATTGAATAACATACATCATCCTATGCAGTTGTGTACAGCTAACCTCACGCGGACTAGAAAACATAAAAATACATGTTACCTAATCCTAACCTTAACCTTAATCCTAACCTTTACCTTAATCCTATCCTTACCTTAAACTAGCCCTGACCTTAACCTTAACCTTAACCTTACCTTAAACTAGCCCTGACCTTAACCTCAGCCTAACTGTCATGGTCGCCCCCAAGGGAGATGGATGAGGACCAGTGTTTTTTCTGGTGTGTAGTTTCTCCCCTGTGTGTGCAGTTGGTTCAGTGTCTGTGTGTTTTCCCTTCCTTTATTAACTAGCTCTACTGCACTTCATTTAAAGAGTTGATGCACATGTTGTTCATCGTTTTAAAGCGAATACCCTCCTCTACAAGTACAAATCTATAGTTTGTGATGAATGTGATCATGAAAGTGCAAGTTACACAGACAGGGTAGCTAGCCAACAGTCAGTCCTTGGCTTCTCCAAAATCAAATTATTCCTAGGCTACAAACTATTGTTTAGTTGTCAATATAACATGTGCGTTAACAATCACTGCTTTTGTATATCCCCCTCCGCAGAAAGTGCTGCCAGCCAGTCAGAGAGGAAGGCAGTGAAGAAGAGGGAAGGACAGAATAAAATCACTTTAGCAGTCAAGAGAGGGGAATGATCCAGGATAGAGAGTTAAAGAAAATTAGTAGGAAAAACTGGTCAAAACATTAGTTTATTATCTTACATAGTATAATAACTGGCCATGTTAATGGTATATGATGGAAGGTACTTTACTCTTTCTTTGAAATTTAAATTTATACTAAACAGACAGACATGCAACTATTTCAATGATTTTCCTAAGTTAGAGTTTAAGTAATGATCAGCCAAATAAATGAATAATAAATAAATTTAGTTTATTTATTGATTCATAAATCAATGAATTTCGCATGATGGGAAAACAGATATACTATGAAACAGGGGACCTACACTGTAAATATACTGTAGCATTTATATTTTTGTTTAATAAATAAATTTGTCTGATTTCTACATATAAACTTGTCTGTAACATCAGTGACATTTTTGCATGATGCTTTATTTTGTTTAAATTAATTGACTGATTCCTGAACTGTAACTTAGTACCTACTTTGAAATGGATGCTTTTCTATTTTTGTTCAGTATAGTTTTAGAGATAAGCATAGGTGTTAAATTAGTTAGAGCACAATTTTAAGTAAAATCTGTTATTGGAAGACAAGAGGACTGGAGGAACTTTTGTGATCTTAATAATAATATAACAGTAATATGAATATATTAGGGATAGGATGCAATCTGGTAAACCACACACAATGAAAAAAAAAAACACACAAACATGCCAATCATCAGATTTCCCAGAAGTTTTTTTCCAGTTTGTATTAATCCATTTAATAGCTCTTGTTTGCATGGAAAATGTTTAAGTTTTATGGCCAAAGTATACCTGAATTGATTTATCCAAATGTAGACGTTTTAGGTATTCTCACATCCTAGTGTTCGGAACAATGTCAGTCATTGTGAAAGCAGGCTGCAGGCGAATAAATATAAAAATGCTAAATATCCACTCTGGTAGGATTCAAATAGAAAGCTCACATCACACTGCAAGCCAGCATATTGTCACTTGCATTTTCAGGCCACAGTATTAGACTAAAACATGGCCCTTATAAGACAGCCTTATAAATTATGCATCATCTTAAATAATACAATTTTTATGACAACATATTCACTTAGAAAC